>UXGC01000391.1:0-127696 GCA_900480045.1 Eurytoma adleriae
ATTTTGGAGCCCCTCCCTAATTTTGGAGCCCCTCCCTAAGTTTGGAGCCCCTCCCTAAGTTTGGAGCCCCTCCCTAAGTTTGGAGCCCCTACCTAATTTTGGAGCCCCTCCCTAAATTCAAATGATATAAAAAGAATTTCTAAGTACATATAATACTGGATAATAATTACTCCAATTCATTAAAACTTTCGTATATTGAACAATAATTAATTAAATAATTTCAGAAATTTTACATTTACATAAAAGCATCAAGCTCAACATTTTTATAAGTACAAGGTACCATTTAGCGAAGAGCGAGATATAGGTATATAGCCCACCTTGTTCGTGGATGTGAGAGCTACTGAAACCTGCTAAATAACAAACGAGCGATTCGGTCAAACGGCAGATCAGTACGCTAGGGGTTTCAAGTGCCACTTTGATGTCAGTACTCGTCGATTATAGACTCAATTACTACCCTTTGTCTTCTCATCTGTCCTTTTCATCCAATATCCGTCGCACGTCTTTTGATACTTTTTAGGGGCGAGAGCAATCAAATGGCTTTCCTTTTTTTAAATTTTTACTACAATGTCTTTGTCGAACCCTACAATTAATGGTTTTTATTCAGCATCTGATTCTTCCTTTTGTTCTTATAGTTTTTGTTTTCAAATTTTCATGGAGGGGCGATTAGTTTTGGAATAATTAAGGCTCAATTTTTTACTCTAAGCAGAAATTTAACCCTCACTTTCTAATCAATTTCATCAATTCGTAAAATTAAAGTTCTTTTTGATCCACGAATAGGAGCTTGCGTAGAAATAAATTTTTTTCCAGTAGGTAATGAAATAGCTGACGCATAGAAGCAAAAATTACTTTAATTTGATCAAAATTCTTTATACAAATTTCATTTTAGAAGCATTCCTTTCATTTATAAAGAGGTCCATCTCAAAATCTTAAAATAATCGGAAAAAGTATTGCAAATAAAAACGACTAAAAGATATTGATCTATATTTTAAGAGGAAAAGCGTAACCTCTCAAAACTTCTGAAGAACCATAAAAACTTTTACAAAACTCTCTCTTTATTTTCCTTTTAAAAAGCACACAGTGCCCTCGAGTATCCTCGAAAAAACTTTTTCCAAATTGAAATTGAAAATTTCCTTCGTCGAGGAAGAGCTGGCGCTTTAAAAAAAACCGTCAGCTAAGTACGCGCGAAATCGCGGTGGCGCTCGTGACCACGAGGAGCGGCGAGTGCATCGCTCGACTCGACCCCGATTCCGCGGGTGCATCATTCCTCGCGGCTGCGTCAGCAGCGCCGGCGACGAAACCGAAAGTAGCCGGGAGCGAGCCCTAGAGGGTCTCCCGCCACCGCCGCGAAATGCATAGTGCAGAGGCCGATTCTGCGCCTGCTCGCTCGCTCCACCACGCGCCTCGGGAATGCACTTGCGGGGGAGGGGAGGCCGGTGCACCGGCCGATGCGCTCGGTAGATGCTGCCCCCTGGCGGCGACGGCCGCAACCGAAAATTATCGATGCGCATTCTTTTCGCTCGCTTTTAACCGCCTGCTTTTTTGCCCCGGACTTTTCGCGCGCAGTATTATATTGAAATTTTCGAATTTTGCAGTCCGAACCATTGTTTGCTGCTCTTTTGTTCTATTTCGTGGAATAATGGATGGTTATTGCTACGTTTCGTTGAAAATATTCTCAGTTTAATTCGTTAGTTTTGCTACATTTATTTACAACGGATAAATATATCGGATGGCTATTGTTTCGTTTTGTTAGGTTTCTGTTATTTAATTCGTTCGTAGATAAAAATATTCGTTAACTGTTATTGCAAAAAATTGTAGAACACGATAACTTTTTAAAGCACGTGCTTGTATAGGAAACGTAATAAAATTTAAAATATGAAAAATTACAGTTAGTTTTAGGAAAATACAATAATATTTATTGAAAATGAATATTATCATTTCCAATTTCAATACAATATGTTTCATTAATTTTAATTCTAATTTATTATTCTTGTACTAAAATTGAAATTATAAAAAAGATTATCCTACTAACATTAGAAATGATAATATTAATTTTTAAAAGACAGACATTTCGTTATTGCTGTATCTAAAAATTCATATTTAATAAAATATTAGTAGCAATTTAATAAAATATGTAATCAGATCAGTTTTACTAACTTAATGTTCCACAATCATTCAGAATTAAAGTATTTCTTCGAGATAAAATCGTCGTCCGTTAATAATTTTAACTACGGCGCCCCCCTTCGAACGTGGCCCATTTGGCAATTAATATTTTCGGTGTACAAGGCCCTCTCATCCATTCAGGAAGGTCCGAGATCCGATAATCCAGGACCACCCCCGCGCCCCCTCACCCCTTTCCCCGGTGGCCGTCAAAAGACACAAGGTCACGTACGGGAGCCTCGGCTTATCATTTCCGTGATCCCCCGGCCGTAGGTCGCAGGGCCGCACCCCGGCGCGGGTCAGCCCGATATCACCCTAAATTACCCAAAATTACCATATCAATTACCGGGCCGCGTAATATAATAAATTCTCGGAGGCCGTCCCTTCGGCGCGAGGCGCTTTCCAGACCCGCGGCCGCATCTCCGGCGGGGTCTAGGCGCTCGGGATGATTCCCCGCGCAAGCGATCGACACGTCGCGATGTTGATGTATTGGACAGACGCCAGGCTGTGCATCACGCGGAGCGTATGCGCTAACTGAATAACGGCGCGTTACTGCGTCGCGCGCGCGGCCATTTCGCCCCGCGGGCATCCTTATACTCCATTATATTAATGGACGGGGTACCGAATATAGCGCGAGGGTATGACGACTGGAGGGCGTCGGCCCATTATTTTGCCCCGCCGCCAGCCACGTTCTCCCAAGACATTGTACCCAATATCCGCGGCCGTTAAGTGATTTATCGTGACTTTGCGGATAGTTAAAAAGCGATTTTCGCGGCGATGCACCATTCACCGGATGTCTCGGACTTATATGCCTTGACTGACGTTCGAACTTTACGGTAGTGTCAGAAGTGAAAGGCTTTATTGGCGTTGCCGACAATATAGGGAGATGGATGTAATATTCTTTCGTAAATTTAAATGCATTCAATGCCGTAATTTTTATGCGCGACGTGTAAGTTTTAGCACCGTTTAAGAATGGAGACTTTTCAAAATCATCAAAAATGGTTTATCCAGATAAATATGTAATAAGCTTTCAAATAATTTTATTAAATTAAAGAAGACAATTGTTCAAAGGCAAACATTAAAAAATAAGTAAAACAAAATTTGTTCACTTTAGATCGAGAATAATTAAATCTCGACTTTCATTTTAATTTAGTTGAAAATATAAATAGTAATTTGTTGGCTTTTCCAGATAAATTATATGATGATCTGTCTGTAAATATCTTTATTCTATTAAAGAATATAATTGTTTAGAACAAAAATAAAATACTTAGTCTACAATAATGAAATCTTAACGTTCATTTCAATTTAGTTACAACCTACTCCCTGTATAACGAAGTTACGTATACCGATGTAAAATTATCCACCCTCGATTGCCGATGCTACTGCCGCGCGTATGTTGGGAGGCATTAGGATTTAGCGAGCGCTCGGAGCACGTGTAATCTTATCGGCAACATAATTGCTGGAAACATGGAAATCAAATCCCTTTTCTGAATTCGACAACAGGCTCGCGCGGGTAGACGGTAGCCCATTAAACGGCATTACGACGGGACGTCGAAGCCTTTCCTCCGTCTCTATCTGGCTCGTTCCGTCCTGCCCCCGGTGCGCGCGTTATAGACGACTCGCTCGGCGGAATATCGCGCGATGCCTGTTCGACGAGAGCGGGAACAAGGCGTTTAACGAAGCGTAAGGAGATTCGGCACCTTGCTCGCTCCCGACTTAGCTGAAATTGTCATTTTCTCCTTTGCCGTATCTCGCCGCGCCCTCCCCCGGGCGCCGTACTTTTTTGCGCTAAAAAGTAATGAACGGGGTTGTTAACTTTCATCGTTCGCAGTTTAAGGCACGATACGTGGCGCGCGATAAGGAATGTAAGTTTGAATGGGATTTTGGCGCGAAATTTTAGGGCTTGCGTAAAAGCGGCGTAAAGATGAAGTAGATTTTTTTTAATTTTTATGTGCCTGATAAAAAATTTTAGTATGCTATTTTAACTCTGCATGAAAAATAATGATAAATCTCTAAAAAAGATTTTGTCTGCAGTGCTAATAAGAAAAGACGATATTTTGAGTTGCATCCAAACAAGATTATAATTCAATTTCGATTGGAAACATTTCTTATTTATCTAATGCAAAGCGATAACTCGTTTTTAAAAGTACACTACACCAAGTTATCACTGCTTCGCGAATGATTTATAACCCTTTTTTGACCCGAAAACAATAATTGTAAATTTAATATCTTCTTCGATGCAACTTGATTTCAAATGAATTTTTCCACTTCACGAACAGCGCCATCGTCAATTTATAATTCCTTTTAACGCGGTAAATTTACTTATCGAATCACTGAAAAAGTATCGGACATCTATCAGCTCTAATGACGCTCGATAAAATTCCCCGCGAATTATTTACACCGCTTAAACTTCCATTCGCGTCCCGGCATTAATACTGTCCACGTCCATTCTGATATTCGTCTTCCCCTCTCCGGCCAATAAAATAATGCAGGACAGAGTGCGCGGGAGCTTTAGGGTCCTCCCCGAGCTTTCGGCCCAATGTATAATGCAGAGACAAGGAGCATTAGCACGATTGACCCGAGCCCCGTGACGTTGTCGTTCGCACCTTCATTTTTTATCGGCCCTCGTCCCCATCAGGCTCCCTTATCACTCTCGGGAGCGTCGCGCGCCCCGCCAGACGACAGTGACGAGTAGTGCGGCCCGCGGGTCCGTAACCGTTCGCGAGAGACTGTTTTGCTCTACCCCCGAAGACTCTGTCCGGAATTCCGGAGCGAAACTTGTACTCGTCCGGCGCAGACGTTTTATTATTTCAGTCAGACCGTCGATGTTATTGGTTTATCTCAATTGTATATTTATGAGGAGTAAGGCTTGCGTCCAATTGAGGGTTATCAGAAATCATGTAAACAGTAAGCAAATTAATGTAGTACTTTTTTTTCTATTCGACGAACAAATTATCCTTAAAAATACAAGAAAGTAGATATAAAAATGTCATAGAAGTTATTACGCTTTTTAGAGGAAGAATCTTGTAATCATTAAATTTAACGAGACGAGATCACTGAAAAATAAAATAAAGCAATTATTACTTGACTTTATCAGTAAATTTTTATTTTTGTTAAATTTATTTTCGAAACTCTGATTATACATTTTCTTATTTCAAAGGAAATAAAATGCTTACTGCTTATCATAAAAACAATATTTATCTTCAACAGTACACCGGATGCTCCTAAACAGATTTAACTCGAACCGTAACCACTTTACCCTTTCCGCCATAAGCAAGCATCCCTTTTCGGTTGGCCCACATTGCCCTTCCCTTTCTGACAGATGCAAAAAGTCCCCGAGTGCGAGAGAGAAGGAGAAAAAAGGCGACAGAGCGAGAGAGCTGCAAAAACAACGGCAAAGCTAAGAGGTCGGGTAAAAATGGTGGTGGGGGTATGGTCCGGGCGGGGGTCGAAGGGAGCCCCGGCCGAACAGTAAGTCTGAAACTCGACGGCGGCTGACAGCTTAGTCAGTGACAGACTGGCGAAGGTATTAATAATAAATGCAAACGCCTAGCATCAATTCCAGGCTGCTTGCGCCCGGGCGGGTTGCCGTCGCTGACGACGACGACGCTTCCACCCTAATGCGCGCGCGGCTCTACGCCCACCCATCCACTCCCGAGAGCTCTCTCGAACCCCTTTACTCAAGCTCGACCTGCAGTTCTCGCCTTCTCTCTCTCTCTCTCTCTCTCTCTCTCTCTCTCTCTCTCTCTCTCTCTCTCTCGCCTTCTCCGCAAGTTGTTGGCGATCAACGGGGTCTAACGACAATTCACCCGAGGCACCCGCCTTTTCTCTCGTGCTTTTCCTTCTTTTTCTCGCTGAATAATCTAATGCGTTAGATGCAGCCTGCCTTCCTTCCAGTCTGCAATCAATTTTGATGTAAACTTAGAGCATTTGCTTGTGGGGTAGTTTTTTTCCTGGATTCTTATTTTAGGTACATGGATTTTTAAAAGTCAAAGTGATAATATTTTAAAAATAAGAATATATGTTTTGAAAAACCGTGAAAACCGTGAAGTTTTTTTAATAAAATTAACTCAGCACTGAAGTAGCTTATTAATTAGCAACGAACTCTGATAATATAAATGTTTTTGTTTTAAATTTTGATAAATCTTGAAGGTTATTTAACGGGGATTCTTGATTCAAAAAGTAAGGTAGATCTTTAAATGATTTTTATAATAATATCCATCTGATAAGATCCAATTAAGTAGAAATCGATCGCGGATAATTATAGCTTGTAGTTCATTAGGTCTGCAGTATCTTAGAATGTGTGCTATTCGCTGATCAGATAAAGTGGAAAAATGAAATCAAAGCTTAATAATTAAAAGGGCAAATACGATAAATTGTAATAGTTGAATATCGTTTACCAAACAGGAATGCGATTTTCTCAAAAAAGACCGACCTTCGAAATAAAAAGTTTCGATCAACGAGCATATAAATGGCAATAAAAAAAACATCCTTATCTCTCAACACGCTGATTTTATTTCCCGTCGCAGCCAATAAATCCTATAAAAGAGCCGAGCGATTGAATTTCGAAGAAGGAGTCGTCGGGTTTAGCTCTTCTTTACATAGTGAAGACCGAGGCTGCGAGAGGCGCACGACAACGGGCGACATTCGACATTCGACGCGAGCTTACGCGCGCGCTCGCGATCGGGTATCGTCGATAAAGTCAATCGGCCGGCTACCGGAGCGGATAGCGCTGGCCGGGCGCGACGGCTATCGACGAGCGTAAACCCGAGGAGCCGGTGTAACGCCGCGGCGCACAATCGTTCTCCTTCGCGGGGACCGGGCTCCCGCGTGCCTCGCCGAAGCTACGGCCCCGGACTGGCTAATGCGAATGCGCGTGTACCTCCTGCATGTTAATTACCGACAATTACAGCCTTAATAGGACCGGCTGTGTGTATATTGTACCACCCCTGTTGGATGCGCGAGGCTCGTTTTTGCGAAAGCGCGTAATAGGAAGTGACGACTTTTTTTCGATTTAACATCGGCTGTATAAAGAAAATGTTATTTTTATAACAAAATACGGATTAAGTATTTTTTACATCGTTCATCTTGTAGTTATTTTTTATTAAAACATTCGATCAAGAAGTATCTTTAATTCCTTTAATACAAATTGTGGTAATTATCATTCCTAATACCACTTTTTTGATAAGTCTGATAGCATATTAACAAACGAAAATAAATTTTTTAATTTAAGATTAACTATTTCGAAAAAGTGATAAAAAAGGTATCGCAAGTCTTAAAAAAGTACTTTTTCCAGAATATCGTTCAAAGAAGTACCGCCTCCACTCCGCTATTCTATAGGTAAAACCTTTTTCACTACTAATTCGAAAAAGTATTCTTTTTCATAGCCCATCTAAGATATGACTTTTTTCACCGCTTTCCCGAGAACGCGCATTCGCCCAGAGAACCGTTAAAATACAATTCGCACGATCCAGCATCTGGAAACTTTTTAATTAAAAGAAAAAAAAAAAATAAGAGCCGGCATCGAATTTGAATAAAGTTTTATTGGCCCTTACGGCCGCTCCGCGCTGACCCAATATCCAGCGTTACAAACGACAAATTCAATCGACATTATCCGGGGCGCGTGCATTAAAGCGGCGCGAACGGCGAATAAAAGGAAATTGATGCAGTGCACGACCTTGCGAGTGGTCGGTGCATCCTTGCGCGTGCAAATGGGTCCTCTCGGCCGGCCCGGGAATATGTCCATAAACTGGTTATGCATATGATACGGCCCCGGCAAAGGTGGCGAGGGAGACAACGGCTCGTTATAAACAACGCCCGTCACGTATTTACAGCTTGTCTTTTATTAAACGCTTCGGCGCGTGGTGCATTACACCCGGGCGCGCGTGTAAGAGCGACCGGCGCGTCGCGCGGCGAATTATCGGGAGCTTATTTGAATAAATGCGAAAATAAAAGGATCTCGCCGGCGTGGCATCGCCTCCATTCAATTGCAATCAAAAGCCGCGTCAATCGTCGCCCGCTCGTCGCGACTTTCCATCTCGTATAAATTTTGACGGCTCGATAGAAATGTACCCTAACTAACGTTAACGTGTCGGATTTGGGATAAAATTCAGACTGCTGACAGTGGCTTTGATAGTACAAAGTTTAGATGTAATTCGTGTTCGTATTCAAAGTCGATATTCATTCATTTCACTATTTTACTAAAATAGATATGGATTATTCATTGTAATTTTAAATTATGCAGTCACTATCGATATCCTATTCATTCAGGAAGTACTGATTGTAAAATTGTAATTCTGAATATGTCTTCAAAATTACAATGAACAATCAATCGATTTTCTTAAAATATTTTTGCTGCTTCATCTTCACTTCGCTATACGGAAATATTGAAAACGACGCATGATTAGTACGACACAATTATAACCGACAAATGATAAATAAAATGTCAAACAAGATTGTTCTTGTACGCCGACCTTGTACTTCCTGCTCCCTTGCCCCGCATAAATTTCGCTCGACAAGAATAAAAACTCGAAATCGCTTCTCGAAGTAGTCCCGTCCTTCGAATTCTGACGAAAGCAAAGGGAAATAAAAAGAGAGGGTATACAGGCGGGAGAGCGGAAGAAGCGAAGGGTGGGGAGGTCGAAAAAAAATATAGGAGAGCGCGAGGCTTCGTGCACATAACTTAGGGGTCGCGCGTCGATACGGTTTCATTAACGCGAGCCGTGCGCGCTTGGTTATCATACGGCGAGGCCGAACCACCACCCCGTGGCATCGGGCGCAAAAATATACACATATATAAAGAGCGCGGCGACACGAGGCGCGCGGGCCTATCGGGACGATATCTTAAGACTCGAGTACCAAAACGTGTTTCTCGCCGAATAAAAGGCCTTGCGCTCCGAGACCGGCCGCGCGCGCGCACTTTCTCTGAGGCTCCTCTGCTCGCGCGCGCGCACCGAGGGCTATATACGATAGCGATAAAAATAACGAATGTTATTGCTAACCGCTAACGAGTTAAAGCACCGCGCGGAGGAAGAGAGACGGACAAAGCGTGGGTATTCCGAACCATGATAAAGCGAAACGAATTCCCCGGGTGCATTTTTCAAGAGTGCATGCGCCGTACTCCCCTCCGTTTCTCATACCATCCACCCCCACTCCCCCCTCTCTCTCTCTTTCTCTCGATCTCTCTCTCTCTCGCTCTCGTCCACTATCTCGAATTCCCGCCGGTGACATTATTTTCCAATTAATATTTCGCATCGGCGTACAAACGGGCCGTTGCCCGGCGTAATAAAAAAAAATTAAATGAGCAAGTGGCAGACTGATCGATTTCCGATCGCGCCGCGCGCGCCACGGCCGCGTTTTGGATAATTCGCGGTGACGAATTCCCGCGTGCGCGGGCACACGCGTTATCGGATTATACAGCTGGCCGTGGCGAAAATTTTTTAACGAGCTGTATCGTTAGCTCACCGGCGCGGTTTGTTCTTCCCGCCCGTTCGTTATTCAACGTCTGAATTTGTTTGAATTCCGCGCGGACGGCAATTATTGTACGCCGCTGGACTTTTTTTTTCTCGCACCACGGACGATTCATCGTTACTTTCTGTCGCTTTATGGTGGATTTGAACAAATGATAGATTTCGCTACCTGTGGTACTAAATTTTTCTTGGGTATGCGCCGTCGGAGGTTGAGTTCGATAACGATTATTGAAATAAATGTAAGGCATGAATCGTGAAGAAAAATGTTTCGTGTAATGGGTAATTGTAGGCTGACCGATCGAGGATAGAGTAATGTTGCCCGTTGTGTAAAAAAGCTCGTAACTCATTTCCTTACTGCAACCACATCTTCAACTTAAACTTCATTAAACTGCAGTCCTAAAAAACCTAAAACGATGGTGACCTTGATTATCTACTTTGATCATGACTTTGCAAATCATTTCAACCAATTATTGCATGTATTCTATGGTAAATTAAAAATATACATTTTTGGCATAAAAATTTCTTCTTATTCAAGTACTCAAAATGTCTCATTAAAAAACTGGTGTAATCAAAATTGCTTTGTAGTTTTAATAGTATAATCAAAACTACAAAGCTTTGGAATAAATGTCTATTTTTAATCTTCTTTACTGATAGGTTAATTAAACTTGTAAATAAAAATGTATTCATTATCTCGTGTAATGCTGCGGCATGACGGCGGCGGTGTCTACTATGCTTCGCCGCGTCGTAAGCTGATTATCCGTAAGATCCTCGGCGATCGTCTTTATTTCTTCGAAAATGAAGTCCCGAAAAGGATTATCCCATCGCGGCAATACAGAAACGGAAGCTGCCTGTAAGGCATTGGGTGGCTCGAGAGCAAGGGGTATTAGTCGCCCGATAGATCGGCGAAAGAAATTGACGCACATAGCTTCCTACGGGTTAAACTACCTTTTCCCTTCTTCATCTTCTCTCCTGCTTTTTTCTTGTTTAACTCTCTGAACTACTTTTTTTTTCATTTTTCTTCATTCGTTTACTTTTTGTAATACCTTTTTGACAAAATCAGCAAATAAGGTAGCCTTATCTTGCGAATTAGCTTTTTAAGTTGATCTAATTAACTTGATAAAGCAAATACTTTAAACTAAAACTACGCGTTGCACCATTTCTCAAGTTACTTTATTTCAGTTTATTATTCTTAGTTATCTAATTGTGCAAATATTTTCATTATATCTATAAGTAGATAAAGAAAATATTAATTTTAGTCTTTTATTTACATTAGCTGTATTTATTTTGTATAATTAGGAAAACAAAAACACTAAGAGGGAGATAATAGTATTTAACATAGATTATTGGAAGATAAGTAGTTAGGATTTAGCTAAGATTAATTGAACAACAAAGTTCTAATGCGAATATGCCACCTATATATACCATCAAGAATGTATACAGATCTTCAGCAAAGTAAGGTCATGAAATCTTATCCTTAAGATAGATAGAGTTGTTGGCAAAAGCGCTATAGTCTATCACTGACGTGATTGATTACTTACTTACCGAGTTACACTATCAAATAACACCTAAGACAAATTATAATAAAGTTCAAAAGCAAGTAAATTGGTCAAATTATCTAAAAACATCACTATAGTCATTTTTCTATTATAAATTAATTATGATAAAAAAGCATAAATTCTCAAAAATCATTCTGTTCATCGCAATTTTCCTTTGAATAAGGGGTATTCTCACTATTTCACATCATAATAGTAGAAATAATGAAACTTCAACATTTGACATTAACATTTCTATTCGTTTAGTCCATATGAAAATGTAAAGACTTAATCCTGCATAGAAGTTTGAAATTGTTCTGAGGCAAACACACAAGATCATTATAAGCGTAATGAGCAAATAAGCCCGACATTCGGCGTAAAGAGCATTTCAATCTGAAGCGGCGTAACGATCGCCAAATTCAAAGTCGAAATGGAACGATAATTAAGCATCTTACATAATACGTGTTAATTCGGCAACAATGTTATAACAGATGGAAACCATCCAATTATAATGCGCGTTGATTGGCTGAATTATGTTCGGGGCTTACGCATGTTGGGGCCGCCGCCGCGGCCGCCTCGTTGAACGGAGGCTAAAGTTGAGGTACCGTAGCAGTCGCTCTGTGCTGATTGCCTTTGATCCATGATCTGAATGGGCTTCTAATCTGATCTTAAATGTGGTGGAACTGACAGGGGCTATAGTTTCACGCTCCAATTAGGAGAGATGCTGCCCGAAAAGGTGAAACTTGTCACAAATATAATATTCATATGAATACATTAAATATTGTCTTGTGTACCTAAACTTAATCTTCGTTTAATTGGTAAAAATTGAACCATGCCACGTATGGTACATTCTGCGATGAATATGCAACTTTCATGGTTAGGTGAAAGATAGTAATGTCTTTTTTACTGCTCAAAAAAAATGAGAATTTTTATGTAGCTCAAGAAAACTGATAGCTTATTTCCTGATAAAAAGGATGATGTTTAAACGATATTACTTTTTAGAAGATATCACCATTTTTTATCAGTAAAGAAGTTATCACTTTCTTCATACTTACCATAATTTTCACTAATCAGTTCCCTATAAACACATACTTTAAAAAATGAAACCACATAATATAATTATATAATAATATAATCGAAATATTTGTAATGAGTCACAAATCAAATAGGAAAATTTAATGATTAATTTAATATTTATTTAAAATTATTAATGAAGAATCATTATTAATTAATGTTCTTGACGTTAGACAATCAATTACTTTCTGACGCAATTCGCTAAAGGCCTCGGTCAGAAAAAAGAAATGACACAAAGTAATTTCGTTTTAATGCCTGCTATAATACAAAGGAGCGAAAGAAGCAATGCGATAAAAAAAGAAGGCGACACTTATGTATCGAGGCAAAGAAAAGAGGCGGAAGATTTTAAAGTAAGAGGATACATAAGCGACTCGGGCATATCGACGAAATTCTTGGGCGATAAAGCAGGACAGGGGGGAGAGAGAAGGGAGAAGCCGAGAGAAGGTATATGAAGCTATAGGGGCTGAGACACAAACGTGCGAATCCCATGCATTTAAAATGTTTCATTAGAAAACCGTCTAATAAATATTGATCTCCCCCTTTCGCCGCCACCGCCGGCGCGCGCGCAACTTTGTTTAAAAGTCCATTGAGTGAGGAAAGGGCGCGCGCGTCGTTTTGTGCAAATCTTCTTCCACGGGGCCGCGCTCAGCCGGCTGTAACGAGATCTGATTTATGTGGGGTCCGCCGAAAATTGGTTTCCATCCCCGGCACCCATCATCTCTCTTCTGGGTGGTATCGGTAGTTTCACTGTATATCCTGCTCATCCTCCACCTACCCTGTCTCCGTTACTGCATGATGACACGTACCCGTAATGTGATTTCGGACGCCGTAAATAACGCCTAACCGCTACCGGCGCCGCTCTCGCTAACAGAAAAGACGAAGGAATTTTAAGAGATCGATTTCGCCTCTTCAGCCACTCGATTGCTATGCTAAAGAGCTGCTGCACGAAGTAGAACGGTACATGTTTATTGCGCGAGTTATAAACATTTTGCAATCAATTTTTCATCCTTTTAATTGCGCTTCACTAAAATATCGATTTATTTTTAATACAGTCCCTCGCTAAATAACGAACTTTTTAACCAGAAATTTACGCGCTAAAGTACTGTTAGGATAAGTCAAATCTTGCGGAAGTCAAATTTGAAAGAAACGTTTAAAAGTATAATAAATATGCTATGTGATGAAAAATAAAATTTTTATTAAAACAGCACACTGCATTTTTAGCGGGAAAATTTAGTTTTGTTTGCAAATAATTTACAGCGTGCGAGGATCGTTTGGGTATTTTATTACATCCAGCGAACAGTGCGATCTCGATAATGAAATACTTAGAGGGGCATTTTTCGGCGCGTCGCTGCATGTGCGCGTGTTTGCACTGCAGCCGCGCCGCTCCATTCGACTGTAATCGCGATATGAAAAGGAGGAAAGTGGACGTGGGTCGACTACCTGGAGCCCGAGATTATCGTGATCACCTCGGGATTTCGGCTCTTGTCGATGGCTTCAAGTTCCGTCTTAATAATGAAAAAGGCACCAATGTAAAAAAGCAGAAAAGGGTTTTTAAATCAGTAGGTTAATTCGGAAAATGCTATTTGACGATTAACTATTGATATCTAAAGTAATTCATATATTAATTATTATTTTGTAAGTTTTAAAAAACGTTTTTCATTGTTTTTTTAATGTTTTTTATATTTATGTTGCTGCCTTTATAGTATTGTATAGAAATATGTGTTCAAGACTATTTCTAGAGAGTTTACTTATCAAGGTCTAATTTATTATCAATTAACAGATTTTAAAATAAAAATTAAAATAATAACGTGAAATATTTCTTGTTTAAACTTTTCGATTCATTAAGTAGCAAATTACACTTTTAATGAGCATTAAATTCTTCAAATCGATTATCTATGTGTATTATATTAAATTAGAATATTTATGTTTTATAAAACTATAACTAATGCAGCTAAAACATTGTAAAAAAGTAACTTTTATACTACGGACTGGAGAAAATATCTGCAGCATCGACGTCTAGTTTCTGCTGCCACCTCTCGGAGTTTGCCGCAACCTTCTTCGTAAGGAACTATCCTCTTTAAACCCTCGAAATGTAACTTTAGTACCCTTATTATTTAAATATTTAAATTTATATAACGAAATTTCTGTTTTATATAATTGCGATAAATACAATTTGCATAAAATTTATCGTTTGATAAAAAATCTTTGTAAACATTTATTTTTATTTGTTAATTGTTTGACAGAGGTACAAGTACAGTTCTTTTTTTCATTTATGTTAGTATCTTAAACTAAGAATGTAATATATAGATATCAATGGTTACTAAAGTCTGTAATAGTAATATTGTTCAACAAAAATTAATGGAAAAAACAGGGTCTCTGTAATGCAGCAGCTTTTACATTATTAAAGTGTGCCGTATTTCTTAATAATTACACGAAAGTCAAGTAGCACATTAATTTTATACACTTTGAAAAATATTTGTGCACTGCATAATTAATATTTAATTAATTAGATAAATTATTCGGTTACAAAAGATTGTAATTATACTAGATGTTTTAAAAGATTTAAAAGACAGTAAAATAAAGAATTTAAAAATCACTTCTTATTGCTTGGGAAAATTGACGCGACGGCATTATTAGCTAACCGAGGTCTTTGAACTAGAAACTATGTTCCCCTCGCAATTGTCGAGTTATTTTCGAATCTCTACCGTGAAAACGTTCCAGTTATAACTGCGCATTCCAGTTATTAAAATTTTTCCACTTTTTTAACCACCGGCGAGAAACTGCGAAAAGATAGAGCGGAAAATTGCCCCAAAGTAACAGATCTCGCGTGTATCAGTCGTTGACGTAACCACCACAGCCGTAACCCTATTGGTTACAATCTCGTTCCATTCGCCTTAGGAAAATCATTTTACCCGAAGTAGTGATTACGCGCGAAGCGACGGTCGATACCGCGGAAGCGGGGGTCCCACCCGAACGGTTTCGGGTTTAATAGATTTTCGCGCGCATTCCAGCGAGACAATCGATCCGATCTTTATGAGTCATTTTCATCCCTCGGATCCACCGTAGCTCCTTGCGCCGGGGGCCGCGGAATTTCGAGCTCGGAGTTTCCGCGCGGAGGCCGCGGCGCGCCGGAGCCTCTTCCTTATCGCCGGCGCGCATCCCTACCTCGGGGTATTTATTTTTCAATCAAGATATATCGCCGCGCGTCGCTTCGATCGCAATTTCGCCGCCGTGAAAAGCCGCTGCTCGGCCTCTTGACTTTTCGGTCATTACCGTCGTAATCAGCCTGCGCTCCTTAGCCGATGTGTCCTACTCCCTCGAGGTCTGCCGCTTTCCGCGCGCCGGGGCTACCGATAACGATCGCCGCGGGTATTCACGTGATGCGGATGCTGCTTAACCTTCTCATGCGCCGCTTTAGATCGATTCTTTGCACTATCTTCGCGGACTTGCTGTATTCTCTTATTGGCGCTTTTCCGTGAATCGATATTTTCCTACGGCTTTTAAATGGTCACTATCGTGTTTAGAGAAAATTTTGTTTGGATTCGTTTTTAGAAAAGGATAAAATGAAACACCCATTTTGAATTTCAAAATTCAGTTTTCTACTTGAAGGTAGCGCATTATTTTTTACATGAATTTAATACTTGAAGATAAATATTTTTACGACGGTATAAATAAAAAATAAATATAATCATTGTCGGTAACTTCATGTCAACGCTTCCTAGCACATTTTGAAAAAGACCTTTTTTAATTTACTATTTTTAAAGCAGTAGAGTAAAGTAAACTTTTCCAGAACCTCATAAATGCAAGGTGCCATACAGATGACACCTCGAGTTTTTTCAGGCCCTAGAGAAATTTATTTCACTCTGTTACTCTACAAACAACAAATTAAAATAGCATTTTCTGAGACGTGCTAGTTTTCATGGAAAACAACAATATGATGTTTCGTTTAACTTTTGTAGTTGGCAATTTGGCAAAGTCTCATTAGCCACGTTAACAAGATCATCCACCAAACATGACCTTCGCCTAAACTTTATCCTAACTTAATTTCTTTTTATGCGGGAATTGGTCTTCATAATAATTCAAATTAAATAGTAATTATCTATTGGAGCGATGAAGCGTATTTTAAGAATGGCCCAATAGATTTGTCGTTAGCCCTGGCCAAATCAGCCTAAGCAAAGGGCAGGGGAAGGTACTTCAATTTGAAACGTACGCGTTGGTAATAAACCTGGTGCCCCGGGCGAGGATACACAGTGCAAGGCAGCTAGCGAGCAAACGCGAGTGGCATGAGACAAACGTAACCTTTCGCCGAGCGCCAAAACGCCTTTGATAGCGCACGGCATATCTTGCCGACGGGGCGGCATTGGCGATTCCTCGGTTGTGTCCACTAATTTGCGGTTTGTTTGACAGATCTTGGATTATTGTTAATTACGTTTGAGTAGCCGGGTATACACTCGCGCCGTTTCCGCGGGTGAGGGGGGGTCCTTCGTTGGATAACGAGACTGCGAATGCTCCTCTCCAGGCTCTAGGTTGGCACTTGCGTAATGGATTAAGGCGAGGAAGGCGACCTGCTATCTTGGATTAGATAAATACGGGTGTCACGCTCAGGACCTTAGTCGCAAATCTGAAATGGTTGCGTAACTCGTTTCTCCGCCGGTTTCTCCCAACGTGAACCGGCTAATTTGAGATTTGCTTAAACTATTTGACATTCAATAGTCAAAGGGGACCTCCGCGTTCGCGAGTTGATTTTGTTTTCTTAGATGGTTACGCAGATTTACATTCGGAGTGACCCATTTACCACTCGCTCATTCCGAAATTTAGGATATAGTATTCATGAAAGTAAAATGTTTTGTTAAATTCAAATTCATTTGAATTAATTTAGTCATAGTATTGAACAAATGTTCATTTAAAACGGTATATCTATAGTCATAGCTGCAGATGAAATGTACAGGATTCCAATTCAATTAGAGATAATTAAACAATTATAATTAATTAATGATAGGCGTACTTCTGCTAATTAATATAAATCAGTGCAGTCAATTCCATTGCCTTATTGTAATAATGTACACAAAGGATTAACTCGAAGAAAATATGCTTTAATTATGTTAGTTACACAATCGTACAGTCAATACAACTTCAATTTATATAATTCGTACTATTTTAAATTTTTATGCACGTACCATAAATCACATAACATCTTATTAAGCTTTAAAACACATTATATCAGTGAATTTTATTTCTTTTCTAACTGCAACTTCGCTCTCTTTATTATTACTTAGAAGAATTCCTATCTAAAAAAAGAAATTTCTTCGTTATGTGTTGCTATACAGTCACATAGACTACTGAATGAATTCACGGCTGTGACGTGTCCTCGTCAAATTTTCTTATCTCCTCGTAAAAACCGTTGAGACTGCCATGAGGCGAGATGAAGATGTTAAAGCGAAAAAGATACTTCCTGGCGAGATATAAGAGAAGGAGAGAGAGCATGTTATATGAATGAGAGCGTGGGCGCCACTAGACTGACGATAGGTGATATTTCTCAGCAGCGGCGCGCTACCGTTCATTTTATAGGCGCAGAGGGCACACCGGTCCAAGATACGTGCAGCGTTTCTACGAGCGTTCGGGGAGACTAGCAACAACTCCGCTGGGAAGGTCCTATTCCTGACTCACTTAACATAGGATGAGAAAAAAAAATTGGTTTTTATCTTGCGCTGCGATTAATTCTCTTTCAATTAACTTGTTAATTGATTTGAAGCAGAAAATGTGCAGTAGTACAAATAAATATGCAGGTGGACAAATTGCTTAGATGCGCTTGAGATGCACTTGCATCGGTAAGGAATGCATTGTCATTCTTCGTGCACATTTATTTCTTTTTATTTGTTGATTTAACTAAATTGCTCGTAAAAATTTTATTTTTAACCTTATTTTTTTGTTCTTGCTGGTTACGATTTTTTATTCTAGAATAAAGTCAATCTTCTTTAAGACGTACATAAAATTTATTCCTAACTCGAAGTACCATGGAAAATAAGTTTTAAATTGTAATAAAAGTTTATATCTTTGCATGAGACAAATTTAGGGTACATCTCGACTACGTAACAGGACTACCATCCTCGTGATTATCTGGCAAGGCGTTGAATTCTTTAAAAGCCCAAGAAATGTAACTGCATTTGGTATAAATTATTCCTAACTTCGAGAGGAGCATCAGCGACGGATAGTAGTCGCAGACGCAGACAAGGATTCACTGCACCCCCATAAAAGGACACTTCGGCCTCCCCAAGAGTCGAGGCAAACGGCGCCTTTCGAAGGCAGGATGAAACTTCCCGGCAATTCGCCACAGGCGACCCTGTCTAAGCCTCCCGCGGCTATTGTCGTGCAAACATCCTCGCGCAACTTACTAATCCGGACGGAAACTGACCGTTCGCCGCCGGCGCCGACAACAATATTGGTTTTTGGTTATTAATACGTCGAGCGTCGTGCGCCCCATTGTCGCCTCATACTCCAACTCACAATGACCTAGTGCTAATGGCCGGACAAGAGTTGGAATTTGCCGGGGCGCATTGTGCACTGGAAGCTTGCGGACTGTACCCCCAACGTCTGCTATGTCCTCTTCATATGTTGAAGTATAAACATTAACAATTGATTTACATTTTGTGGCTGATCATTCAAGCGTTATGTATTTAGAGCATCTCTGAATTTTCGATATTTGCAATTTATTCTGTTTATTTTTTCTATCCACATCAATTGTAATAATGCAAAATTATGATGCTAATTAGTATCACCAATTTTTATCCTCATGATTAAGATTTCTAATTTCTATGCTTTCGTATAAATTTGTTTACCACTAAAACAAATGTTAATGTTAATTGTTTTGTCTTGTATTCATAAACAAAATTATCTTCACTTTCAATGTATTATGCAGAAGAATCTCGGATGAATTATTACCGGTACATAAAAGTTCTCGGTCATTATTCTCACGCCCGTTGAGCGTTCACCATCTCGTGCAAATTTTTTTCAGCGAGACAGGAAAAAAATTATTACTCCATTATGAGAGCATTAAACGCTCGAGGAGGATTGAATAGAAAATTTCTATTAAAAAAAAAGTCGTCTTAGGTCCACAAGACACACGGGGCCTCTTGGCACGCCCGGCGAGTTCAATTGAGGGCGCCATTGTCGCTTTCTCTTAGAATGATCATAAATATTCCATACCTCATCTCACAGGCGCTCGCGCACGACCCGCCACGTCCACCGACGACGTCGGCGCTCCTGCTAGAGCATAAAAGCGCGCGAGACTCTTCTCTCGCCTCGGTCAATCTTAGAACTATATTTTTCTCGGCCATTGGAATACGGACTCGGAAAAATAACGAAAAAAGTAGGTCTTAGAGCGAATAATTTTTTTAGGTGACGAGGAAAATGTGAAATTTATATTTGTACTATATAAAGTCTTGTATACTATTTAAGTGTAACGTATGACTTGTTATGGATGCAATTTATTTTACCAAAACTTAAGAGAATATTTACGTTTTTAAATAAAACTATTTCTCATCGATTACAGTTTCAAACATTGATTGTTTACTCAAGTGGCGTATAATATTTAATTAGCAAGTGCATTTATTCTAGATAGTACAGCTATAAAAGCTAAGGAAGGAAGTTGTAAAACTTTTATTGTGAGCGATAATTCATGGGCGTAACTACATAGAAGATCTTATAACTGTTACTAGTTAAAAATCTCTTGAAAACAATTTTTCTGAATAGCCTAGCTGCGCACAAAGTGTCAACCTAGAACATTAAGTAGATGATCGTAAGAAAGATGTTTCTCGTGGAGCTTGCAGAGATTGGAATCTGTTACCTTATCTTGTGATGCAAAGCGTCTTTTTTACGGCAGACCCTTTAAAGCCTTCGCCTTTATAACCTCACGGAGTTTGCACACTTTTAGTGATTTTTCTTTGCAGTATCTATGCCTCATATCCCGGTTCATTTCCTAGGAGAATTGCTTTATAAGCAACATTTAGTAATTGAAAATTTTGCATGAAAAATACCGTCAGTTACGCTCAATGTCTTATGTTTTATAGTATTATTTTGAATTATGGTATATAACAGTAATATTGGGGTAAAGTGATAAAAATCACCTCATAATTTTAACAAATTACTCATGAAATTTGCAATTTCTAAAACTTTTGTGAGTAATTTTTAGTAGGCCACTCACTTTGTCCCAAAATTACCATAATGCACTATCGCCTTCGTACACAGCAAAGATTATTTTTAAACGTATACCCCACACCAATATTAAAAAGTTTAAAAAACAATAAATGTCATATTTTATATCAATTTTATATTTCTGTATTGATACTGTATTAATAGTTTATATCATTTATAATATTTTAAATATATGTTACTTTTTTTGTTTCAGGTAAGTTACCTAGTACTTTAGAAGTGGGGTCATTGTATAATTTTTACTGTAAAGTAAGTCATCGATTAAATAAATAGTTCTTTAAGGTATTTATCTTAGAAGTCCATACTTTTTATTTTACCAATTTTATTGAAGATAAAATAGAGGCGCGGGCTCTTTTATTAATTTCTATATTTTTAACATTCACTTCATCCCCTACTAGTCGCTTTGTCCCCTAACATATCTGAGTACAAAACCAATAGTTAATAATTGTAATGGCCTTTACATATAAATACATAATGGCAGTAGCACGATCGTATCTTTCCTACTTCTCTACCCTTCATCCTCCGGATAATTCAAAATCAGCTTGGAATGTCCATCCACAAACCCCGCAATAAAAAAAACAACTCGATTTACAACAGCTGCGTGAACAAAAGCACCTGCGTGTAGAAACACCGCGCTCGCACATGCAGAAATTCTTGGCTAGACCGCAAGGACAACAATAGAAATTCGCGATTCGGATAAACGCCGCGCAGCAGGCTCGCGGCAAAACAAATGATAATAAGCCTTATTTATTGTATCTAGATATCGCGAAGGCGGAGAAGGGGAGGCCGAGGGGGGGATGGAGAGAATTGTGGTGACCGCGTTTAAGCGCGAGCGGCTATCGGGGATGCTGTGTGCCCGGACCCTTCGGAATTTATGAGCTAGTTTAAGGCCCGAACGCTGCGCGCCGTCCTGTATATCTAGCGTCTTTAATCCGATCTCGCGGAACTTGCGGACTTCGCACCTTCGCTTTCGCACCGCGCGTTACGCGCCGCTGGAGCCGCGGCTGTCGATTGCCCGTACCCCACCGCGAAATCTCACCTGCTTCCTAATCAATTCAGCGTGCCTCAGATTGCGGATAAACATTTCGCTGCTCGCGGCGCGAACAAATTAATGCTTCTAATGACTGTCGATTAATCATACTGCAATGCGAAGAATGCGCATAATCTTGTTTGTTCAAAAGGAAGTAATACTTTCATGTATAGTGACACAGTTATCGAAAATTATGATCTTTCGTTATGTTAGTATTTTTAGAAAACTAGAAGTCTAAATGCGCGCTTTGCGCGCGGTACATGTAGAATGATAAAATTTGATTCAAAATTTCGCGCCAAATTTCCGACACAATACTTCACAATTTGTAAGCCAATCAAATTTCAAATCTCCGCGTCAATCTGATCAATCACAATCAATAGAGACTGCACTTTTCATCATTCTCTTTTTTAGTAAGGATTCTTTTTTTTTAGTAAGGAACGTGTTTATTGAAGTTTTCGGCGCATCTTCGATTTAAGTATCATCTATTTTCCACTTTCAAAAGATTTTAATAATTATTAATTTAATTTTTTTTTGAAAAATTTTATCTACGATGGAAAAATGAACTAGTCACGGGATTAATTTTCCAGATTTATTCAATCGTGTATTTAGTTGTTTCTATTTCTATAATGGAGAATATATAGTTCAACACAGGAAACACAATCAAAGCTATTGTGCTCCAGGTTAAAGCCAACCCTCCAGCGTTGGATGCGGAAAGGTATAGAGAGAAAAGGGACTCAATAAGGTGTAAAAGAAAGAGAGAGCGTGCGATCATGAATCATACAGGCGGGAGTCATGAGTCCTGCTCCTTGCCGGAGACTATACGGCTTGTTAGTTTTATCGCTCGCTTGATTTTTCTGCCCGGTGGATCTACTTTTATGCGAGTTCGCGCCGCGCGACCTCAGAGACACCGAGCGGATAAGCTACCGGGTACGAGCGCGGCACGAAGCAGGATTTTACGGAAAATCTATAATCTCCAGCGAGAAGTAAAAATTGCGGCGGAAGATATTACGCTAAAGATTACTTTGTTATTAATTATGCGGCGAATAGGCAGCTACACCTAATTAGGACGTCCTTTTTTTAAGACAGCGATGTAGGCAGAGTCCATCTATTTTCTTGGTAGCTGTTTTCTGCTAAAAGAGCGAGGTATTCCTTACGCTGCATTTAATAATGATGATTAATGATTTCTTTAAGTTCACTTTGAGTTTCTTGATAATCGCCAAGCAGCGGAAGATCGGCTTTGATTGACGGTCTCATCATCGGAGATTAATCCTCGCTGCCCGCATTGTAATCTCTCGAGCGCGATCTAAACGCCGAACTTCCGAGATTTTTCCCTCGAGTTTCGCAAAATCGCGAGTCACTCGTCGATCCGAATAAAAGTTCGCGTTTAAGAGACAATGGAAATTCTTCGGAATCATAATGCAAAAAAGGGGGGAAGACCCGCTATCGCGGATTCCCCGCGCAGGGGCTAATGTTTTGACTCCGGCCGGTTGTTTTTTCGCGCGCTTCCGCGAGAAACTTGTTTATACTCGGGCGCGGGTAGCGTTGTGCAAGAAAAGGACGCTACTCCTTTGTTATGCCCGTGGAGGCGAGCCCGTGTATAGGCGAGTGTGTGCTGGTGCTTGTCTGATCTCCGACGAAAGATCTCTCTCGAGGGGGTGAGAGAAGGAGGAACTGCGAAGGAGCGCGCGCGCGCGGGCATACGCGTGAGCCTCCTATCGAAATATCTCGAAAGCGCAAAGTATACAGCGGGACTATCCTTTTTGCAGGTGAGGGCAAACACACGCGGATTGAGAGAGCCTCGCGGAGCCTCCTCGCGCGCAATATTCCCACTGTCCTGGCCCCTGAACCCATCGTGCCACTTTACTTTCTTTACCCTTTTTTCTCTCTCCTCTGCGGTTGTTATATTTTTCCCTTACACCTTGTTTCTCTAGGTTATTTTATTCTTTATATTTCTGGGTTCGCGTGTACGTTTATTTGTTTTGTTTGCTAATTTTTTTTTAATCTAACAAGGAGAGTATCACGCGTTTGGGTCTTGGTTTTTACGGTTTACTTATTCCAAAATACAACTAAATATAAGTTTTTGTTTGCTTTTTTAAGGAATCTCTAGATTGTATGGAAACTTATTTATTATTAAATAATGAAATTCGAAATTTTAGAAAAAAAGGGCTTTAGGTTCCTACTTGATAAAAAATTGCGCCCACTAAACCCACATGTGTGAAATTCTCCTGGAAAGATAATTTGTGTAAATACTTTCTACTTAAAACTCTGAAACAGGTATTAAAATCGTTTCATAAATTAACAATGACAAAACACTTGAATGTCTGAGAATAATTAATAGATCGGATGATCAGTTAACGAAGCTTTTTCAAAAATCGATGAATTCTCGAGCGAGGGTGGAGACGAAGACGAGTGAAATAGTGGAAAAGGGTAGGGAAAAAGAGAGATGCAATATGAATTTAGGAGGGACTGAAACTCCAGGAGAGTTGAAGTGCAATGCGGCTTGATTTATACGAGATGGTAGATAACGTGCAGACCATGCTTTGCCCTCGGATTCTCGCACGGTGAACCTCCGGGGCCTGCGTATTCTCGGTCCTAACCTTCGCCGGGGAAAAAAAAGCACGAGAAAAGAATTCTGAGGAGAATGACCAGAATGCCGAGGAGAAAACCAAGCGACCAATTCGCGCGTGTTCCACTTCGTGAAGTCAAAAATTGAAGGGAAATATTTGTTTATAGAAAAATATCGCGAAATCTTTTTAATTCCTTTATTTATTTATTTTGAAATATTTATACAAGTTACATAAAATGTTTTTGTTCATTTATCTTTTCACGTATTCTCTCTTTTGTTGACTTATGTATTCTGATCAATACTTTATATCAAATTAATAATTGAATATTTGTTGTCGTCTTATATGACTAAATGTGAATGTTCAATCCATCCTACAGTTCAGAATATCGAAATAAAATCAGATATTCAATTTCGATCCAGTTTGACGTTAATTTTATCAATGACATTAATGATAAAACAGACTAATTAACTTGTTTTTCACCACATAATTCAAAACTGAAACGAGGCATCAGTATCTCCCTCAATAAAAGTCACATCTTTTAAGAATCGACAGGGGTAAATTTGCAAAAAATGACATAGAGCGAGAGGAGGCGAAAAATTAATGATCGGCGCAGCATCTTGCATCGCGAGTTCAAAGCCGTAGGCCGTGGTATCGGAGAGCTCGAACGCCTCGGGGGTCACTCGCGGCCGCGTGACTTCCTGCCTCGATACATTTTCATTAGCGCCTTGCCGCTCGTTTGTTCTCCGACGCGGGACGTTCGATAGTCTTTGACCCCGCCAGCAAATACGTCTGCCATCGGAGGTGCACTTTTATCTCCGGCGCTTCGGCACGCCGCTTATATACACGCGCCGAGAGGAGGCCGCCATCGGGGCTGCTTCGTTAACGTACACGTACGCCGATGCCTCGAGATCATTTCCAGATTGAGCGCCGGGGCTAACAGCGCGCCGCTTTTCCTCCATTCTGTTGCCACCTATGATAAAGTAGAAGTCAGACCCTTTTCCACTTACGCGTTTACGAACGTCCGACTTTTTTTTTTAACTCAGTGGTGTTGGATCTGTAATTGGACGAGGAGCTTCGTAAAATTAATAAAAGCTGATCTTGATCACTGTTTTACTTTTACATTCGCTATTTTACTTTAGATCATTGTTATTTCGTTGACGGTTTTGATGAAATTCATTACAATCTTCTTGTGGATTTTAAAACTTCGCGTCTTCACATTCAATTTATATTTCTGGATACAATTTGCTGTAGGAAAATTTGTTATAAAAATATTAATTGTTATAAAGACAGATGCTTTAATGTCTACCTGGTGCTAAAAGTACCAACTAATATCATGCGCTGTACCTGGGCTCAATTGCGTTTGTGTAAAATACTCGATGTAAGAATCTCGACCATTTACCTGAAAAAGAGAGATTAATTTATCATTTGTTATTTCAATTGAGTTGTATAAAATTTAAACACTCGAAAACTGGCGAAAAGCTAGTTACTGACTTCTTCTACTGACCTAGCTTATTTTTAAATAGATGATCATTTGCAGGCAGTGTAAATAATTTTTGATTTATAAGAATCTTAACTTTAGAATTTCTGGATTACACGGATTAAATAACTCCTCGTTTAAAAAGTACATTGTACATCTATTATTAAAAAATACCTACGAAATTTCTTAGAGGTGAGGTTTACCGACTTTATAAAACCGAAAGGATCGCAGGTCATTACGAAAAAATCCGAGCCCCCTTGCAGTCCGTCGAACATAATTTAAAAAGTAATTGTTCAAAGTACCGGTTGCTTGTCAGGGGGGATTACGATAAGACCGTCCGCGAAATAAAGAAGAAGACGGCAGCAAAAAAAAAAAGGAAGAAGGGAGGAACAAAAAGAGAGTCTGGAGAGGTGCGAGATAGCGTATACGGAAAGGAGAGCCGGGGCCGGGGCCTAAATAAGCCGAGAGCAACAAGAGTTCAGATTGAAGAAAATGGAGGTGAGTCCGAGAGGCGGCATAAAGGCGCAAAAAGGACGAACTCGAGCGGGTTCTCGCGGGCAGTTAACGCGGGCGTTAGGATAATTACATTCTCATCGTATAGGTGCCATAACCGCCTTGGCGCTCGCAGCGGGGCGCCAACGCCACCGCCGCCGTGAATTCAGCGCCGGATCGGGTCTAACTTCTTTCGCCCCTCGCCCTCCCCCCGTCCGCTCCTTTTTCTCCCTTGAATTACATTAACCGGCCGCGAGAAAAGAGACCAGCCGACCTTCTCGCTACCTTCTTGCCTTTATTATCGTCTCGTGCGTAGAGCAAAGAGAGAAAGATAATATGAGCGTCTTGACACGTCGTTCCTTACTCTCGCGCGCGAGCGAGGAGTGCATCTCGCGCGCTGCTCTCCTGGCTGCACCTAATTGAGTCGCAGCTCGGAGAATACACGAGCGGACGCACGACAAACGATCCATTCGAGTGCTCCGCGCCGCGCTCGCGTTCCTCCTTTTGCCGTCCGCCGTTGTCATTTACGCGATAACCGATCTATTCGCTCGTTCGGCCGCCTTTTTACTCGCGCTGGCACGCGTCGCAAGCTGAGAACTATGGCCAATACTTTAAGTCAGATGAGCGGGGATTATTCTGTATTAACGACAATTTCGCACGACATCCACGCTAAAACGCGTAATTTACTGTTTGCCTTCCTGATTGCCGGATTTAATTTCCCTTTTTGTTCCGTCGATTTCAGCTTTTCATGGTAAAAGTGTTCGTTTCTTTTTTAAATTTACTAATTGTACAATTAGTATGAATTGAAAATTTAAAAAACGCTATGGACACTTTATTTAGTAATTTATTTTCATCATACTGTGCAAGCAGTTTTTCTTTACGAAATAAAACTGAAAGGCTGATCTAGTTTTTAAAATTGAATATTTTATTACATATCTGATCTCTCAGAGATGAATTGAAACGTCTGTCGAATTGGAAAAAAAGGAGTTCCCCTGCAATCGCGAGAGCCATAACTTTGATAAAAGTCGAACGACTGGCCTTCCAGTTTGGATTGCCGCCATCGACACCCGATAGATCAATAAAATTCAATCCAAATAGTTATCAGCAACAGCTAACAAAGCCATTCGCAGCTCAAACAGTCCTGTCGGCGCGCGTACGAATTGAGATCTTCGGCTCGTTTGCGCGCGTTAACTCTATCAGCGATCCCGGGTACGTCCGATTTGCATAAAGCCCGGCGACCGCGCGCTTTCGCCTTTCCGCGCCAACTCGATCTCCTCGCCCGGCTCGTAAAGGTCCGCGCGACTTCATAAAACAGGCCTGCGTAATGATAGCACGATGCTATTATTACCGGCCGTCGTTCGCCCCTTCCATCTCTCCCCTCCTCCGCGCGCTTTCTCGCTCTTTCGCTCGGTGCGCGGGGATTATTATTGAGCGCCGCTCGTCCGTGTACACCGGGGTCGGGGCGATTTATGTAGGAGCGACGCCTCGGCCGCTCGGCCATTAAGCCGTTTTAATCATTGCGAACTTCGCACCGCGTGTGATTTCATCTAGCCGACAAAGTGAAGTGATGCGCGCTCTCGGGGAATTGGATCGTCTAAATTTATATTCTCCGCTCGGCTGCTGTTTCACCTTATTGATTCTTCCAAGCTCTTAATTCTATTTTTATAACGATTAAACTTGCAATCGGGGACTTTCATTTAAAATTGACTAATTCGATTTTGTTCTAAGTACTTGATTTTCTTAATGCTTTTGGTATAAAATACGGTCGTAAATGATAAACAATCTTAATTTTTGTTAGCGATTAAATAGAATTATGTTACGCGTGTTAATTCATTTTATTATTCTTATTAAGTCCTGTAGATAATTAACCCTTTATCCACCGCATTAATATGCCGTCAATTAAATTATCCTAAATCGTTCGTTCGTGACATTTTTGCAAAATAAATGTGCGTAACTCGGTATTTTATCAAATGACTTAAATATTTTGCTAATAAAATTTATTGCAAACTCAACTTAGCATCAAGATTATTGCATCCGCAGATTTATTTTGTCTTTCACTAAAAATCCAAAATAAATAAGTTTTTTAAATTCTAAAAGCATCGCCAATGTTTAAAGAGCTAAAAAAGTTAATGATCAACTAAAAAGAAACATAAATAAACACGCAAATTAAATAAAAACGTATTAATCGTGAATTGCGCTTTTGATGTGTCAAGGTCACATTGACTATAAAAAGAAACTCCAGCGTAACTCGCAAAAGCAAAAGGCAAGAACAATTGTGAATAAAGAAAGTAACAAAGCGTGAAGCGCGCAAGAAAGAAAAATGCAGCTGCGAAATAAAAAGACGACGAGGTAAGGGACCGAGCGGAGCTGGAGGAGGGGGGGAGACAGACAGGTAAGGCCAAGGAGTCGGAGGATAAAAAGAAGAAGCGGGCGAGGAAGGAGTATCAAAAACGAAGCGCGTGAACTTGTTTGTGACACGCGGTGGCGCTCGGCACGACAAGTTAAAGAAACTCAACTGCATTACTTAACAGCGATCGTCGTATAACGCGGGAGACGCGCGCGCTCGCCGCGGCTTTTGATGCTTGAGAAAAAGGCACGTGAGCGCGCGCAAGCCGGAGATAATTACATCACTTGGCGGCTAAGTACGTGTCAAGTTTTAAGGTGGAGGCGATGATTTTCGTCGCTGCGCGCGCGCACAAAAAGCCGACGCACTTTTTTTTTCCCGCCACCGGTCTTAAGGCCTACTTATCATTTTTCTTTTTTAACGACCGGCCTTTTTTTGCGAGCGCGTGTCTAGTTAGCGTGTAATGCGTTCTTGGGAAATAGAAAGAAGATGAAACTAATTTTGGAGCGAGCAAAACACTCGCTGAAACTAAGTGTGGACTAAACGTAGTGTTGCTGTCAAATTTAGCGATTACTTCCAGTTTTTTGATTCTTTTCTGAAAAAATAATGAGACACTGACAAGGCGTAGTGCAAAAAGTGGTGCATTTTCGCTATCACAAGAAATATTGTTTCATTTTTTTGGAGAATAAAAAATCTTATTTCTCCTCCACATCTCACTTTCTTATTACAAATTAGCTCAATTTTCACATTTTCCACTAGTAAATTGTTGAACGAAACAAACAGTTCGCTTTTACTTGTCTCAGAACTTAACGAGTATGCATAATTAAAACAATAAATAAAATAAATTCTTAAAAGAAGTAATAATCCACGGCATTAAAATTCTTTTAGCAACAAAACGTGGTCGGTGCATCTCCCTCTCTCTTTCTCTTTCTCTCGTTTTGTTTCCCAAGCCTTTCACCGGTCTCCTCTGTCACTCTTTCCTCTCCCTCCGGTTTGCTTTGACAGTTGCTCTGGATACACTTGCGCGCGCTGCACTTTTTTATAACTCGGGAGTAGCCGCTCACTCGCGCGATCATGAAAGCGCAGAAACACTTTTAAAAGCGCTGCTAATGGCGTCAGCGAACGCAAGCGACAGATAGGGGCTATCATCCATGGGGGAAAGTCGCTCGGAGACAGAGAATGCAACTGAGTCGAGTATCACTTTGCGGCTCGCGGTTAGGCGCGAGCTTCTTTTGGATCAACGGCTGCTCGCGACTGCTTCTTGATCATCGACGATGATGGGCGTTACTTAGGCAAAGCGACTGGAAATCATTCTAATGTTTCAATTTTTCAAAAGTTCTAAATTTCAAATCGAACCAGCTATAAAATTCTTTAGTAATGATATTTTTTGTATAATTTGTAGTACGGTAATGTGGTTATTTCAGGAGATATATAGTTTACTATTAATCTATAATGATAAATTAACCAGTCTGAAGTTTTTGGAATGATTTACCTTACAAATTCATTCCTATAAATATTAATCATGATGCTTATCTATAATTTCTGCACATGTGGATTAAAAAATGTAGTTTTAATTATATTCATTACGATTTTTAATTAAACTTTACCAAAGTAAACTATGTATTCCGCACTACCTCATAATATTACCCTCCACAGTACATGTTCCGTGAAGTAGTCTTAATGAACAAGTAATTTGAGCCGGACGTAATGAAACCGCCGATGCTTCGACTAATCAGTCGGTCAGCGTGGGTCTTGGCGATTGTTTAGGGATTTCGAAAAGCATTCACGTGGCCGCGCAAACCCGCTGTATAAATCTCAGTTGGGGAGGATAATTACGCGATGAGAGCGGCGGAGGGTTCTGGGGTGTAAGGCAAGGAGAGACGGGCGAGTTTGAATATCCCGGTCGGAAGAATCGGCCGGGGAAAATTCGACTAACTCGAAATCGGGGAATGTAGAAAGGGCGGGCCGGGCCGGAGTTGCTCGGTGCGGAGAGCCGGCTTAATTTATACCCGAGACGCGCAAACGAGCTTCGGCTCCGTACACTGACGCGAAATCGGCGCGAGAAATTGCATATACCTATACCGCAGCGAAGGAACGAGTGCTAAGTGCACCGTCGAGCTCTTCTGCATTATCAGCTGCTTCAAATTCCTGTTGAATTTGCTAACTTGTTTATGGTTGAGGTGGTTTACGTGTTGCACTACAAACTGCTTGAAATTTTGACAATCTGTGATAGCAAATATTTTCTAGAGATTTCGTACTGTTTAATTTTTTAATTTTCTTCTGGTACGTAATCATTTGCAAGATGATTAATAGAAAATGAAACGTAATCGAGTATCATTAGGACTTTAGGATTTTTTTATAATTAGCTTCGCACAGTCAGCCAATTGAGGTATCAATCAGACTGAGAGGATGCGCCTTTGTCGTTCTGATGGTCTTCATTTTGATGGGAAGCGTAAACTGAAATTCATATTCATTTAGGGTTCAAAAAGGAACTAGGGTTTTCATTGGAAGTACAACCATACCTTCCTGGAGAGATCCACCAACTGATCGGGATAATTTGTAACGCAATTATTTAAAAGGAATTCAGCGCAGCTCAACATGTTGATGAATTCTTAGCTGGGGTCCAAATAAATGGTATTGTCTCTTGACTAGTGTACCTTTCAGCATCATTCCTGAATGTCATATTTGCCTTAAACTGTGACAGAAGATTAATGTACAGGGCAAATTCAGTCACGAGGGTGTTGACTTGTGGATAGCGTGACACGTGATTGCGTTGACTTGAGGCACCTTTAATGCGGTAATACGCTTAAGACCAAAGCGCACTGACGAAAATGGGATGCGTATATGCATAATGGAGCAGCTCAGGCTGTCTTCGCGAAATCCCTGGTTTCGAGGCGGCGAGACGTCTGGGAGGTCAGAGCTAGCCAGGGCGGTCAACTGAAATAGAAGGCCGACGCACTGTGCCTCGGTGAATCTGCCTTGATTCAACCGAATTAATTGTGCGGTGTCGGAACGTACGGATTAACGTGTCTTTCACAAACGAGCCCTTGATTTTATGCTCACTTGCATTTGCATCGGTAAACACTAAATGGACAATACTTATAACTTTACACTGTCTTATAATAATCTTGATATTTGCTTATATCTACAAAATGCAATTATAATAATTCATCTTTAATTCAATGTCTGAGTATCGTAAAAACATTTATTAGAAACACAAGACAGTCGAATTAAATCTATAAAATGTTAATCGGACAATTATTACGTTATACGTATATTTTGATGTTCAATCAATTCTTATAAAATAAGTATCGAAAAATATTACATGATTATCAAGAAAAATTCACTTAAGCTCCCATTAATAAATCAACGAGGATGGAAATCTCATTATTTAAAAAAATTCGCTGAACTTTTACCCTATGAAACAAGAAATAAAAGTCGAGGGAAAATAATAAATCTGAAAAATAAATCACGCGTCAAAAGCAGAAAAAGTTTATCAAAGCAATGCATCAAAAGGGTAATGAACAAACTTTCGAGTTCGAGGTAACCGTGCAACTCGACATATAACGGCGAGGGTGGAAGGTCAGCCGCTAGATTTTTTTCATCCTCTAGTCTTGTTTTACTTTTCTATTTGACTATGACCCAAAAGATATATCTTTTTCATTTAATTTACACAAAATTTAAAATTCCCTCAAACGTTTTATGAACTAATCGATTAATAATGCAAAAAATATCGTACTTCATTACCAAACATATAAATATACTTATATTTTGAAAATAATTAAAAAATTGCGTTTATTCTCATTCATTAATTGTTAAAAATGCAAGTTGTTTTCCGAATTTAAAAAAAGAAGCACAGAGACATCTTTCTACAGATGGCAGCTATCGTAATCGCGGAGGCATGTGCATCCAAGGCAGGGGATCGCGAAAAAGGCGGAATGCGAAAAAGCCGGCGAACAGTTGGTCGGGCGTTCAGTAAAATCGAGGCGCTAGCGCGCGCACAGGGCGGCGGGGCGCAACAAGCGGGAAGCGCAGCAACGCGAAATGCCGCGACGCTTCATTTCTCCGTTTTCGCTTTGGCCTTTGATGCAGCGCGCGCCGGCATCGCTATTACACCGCGCGGCGGTGCAGCCGCCTCTATTTTGCATTCCGTCTCGTCTACTACCCGCGAGCCTCCCCTTTCTCTTTCTCTATTTATCGGGGCGCGCGTGTCTCTCCCCACCGCCGGAGTGGCGCGCGCTGCCGGGCGAAAGAGGAAGCCGAGATGAGAGTCGGGATCCTCGGATACTGTTGACTCGCTCTGGTCTGCCCAATTAGCCGCGACTCCGTGTATCTTTGCCTCGTCGCGCGAATCACCCCCGAGTTTTCTTATATAATTGATGCGCAGGCTATGCGTGAATCATTGTTCCTGCAGCTGCGATAACAAATTCGAGCGGTAGCGCTTTGAGACATTAATCTCTGTCTTTCTCCTGCGATGCTGATTTGCACGTTCTTTTGCATTAGCAGTTCCTTCCGAGTAAATAATTTTTGTTATTTTCGTAATAAAAATTGATTGTCGTACAATAATTCGTAGAAAAAGGTGTGTTTCTACTAAAATTTGACTTAAAACCACCACTTGATGTGGGAGGTAACTGAGCCAATCGAACTTCGAGTGGCTTAGTTTTTTCTGGAGAAGAGTGATTTTGAATTTTTTACTTTTCTACATCATTAAAGTAGTTCAGTACAGGATAAGATGATCAGTTTTTTATTCCTTATAAGACTTATCGAAGAAAAGGAGACTTCGAACAATTATTTTGATCAAGTTAATACGCGGATGTAACTTTCAGAATTGATGCTTGAAAAAAGCTGTGTACGTTTGTAAAATGGGTTTAAAACATTGTTAGTTTTTGAAAAATAAAAAAATTAGTTTTTTGAGTAGAAATCCACCTTAAATGATTATTCATCACCTGAAAAAGACACCCATCAAAAAAGTAAAAGCTTTTCAACAAGTCACTCGGTAAAACCCAAACAATCCGGAAAGAACTGTGTCGCGCGTAGATTCGCACAGCCGTGCAACAAGAAAGTCGGCAGGCCGATGGGATGCGAAGTTAAACATCCCCTCAACTATTCTAAACAACGCGCGAAGCATTTGTCCTCGCTCCATAGGTCATCCGTGTGTCGGCGGCGGCGGCGACGTCGGGGCCGCCGCGCACAGCAGGAGGAAACAATTCGACGGCGCTCGCCTCGCCAGGAACTCGACGAAGCGCGCGGGGCACAGAAATAGAGCCGAGAACCGCGTGGTGTCTGCGGCGCCTGCGACCGAATTAGAGTCCACGCGGATCTAAGCGATTTTTGGCACGCACCGGCGCGTTACACGCTGAGATGATCTCTTTTGTACCCTTTTGCAGGCTCGTGGTTTTTTTCACGCCAGTCGCTCTGCCGTGTAATCCTCGTCGCGCCTCTTACACGATGGGGATTCTTGTACGTGTAACAAACTTGAGATTCGAGAAAATCTGGGGGTTGTTAAGGTTTATTGTAACGTGAGCTTAAGAAAAGCTTAGTGCTTATAGTTTATTTTTAATCGGATGAAAATACAGTTCATAAAAATATGATAAAAAAATTAAAGTTTAACATTCATTCACTCAATGTTTGCTTTTGATTTCATTCATTCTTTTTTTGAAAAAATAGGAAAACCGATATAAAGCAATAGCTGAATATTTTTGTTCAGTTTTCCAAATTTCTCTATAAAAAAAGGAAATATTTTTTATCGTTAGTGGAATAGTCACGTGAGATATTAAACTTGGAGTGTTGGCAGCTTTAAACTCGAGCCGTCGCGCACCAAATGCGAAACGATTTAGGCAGCAGGAACGTATTGACCGGTCAGAAGGCAACTGTCTGGGACCACTGTGCTCAATCTAGAAGCTTGGATTAAGCCCAACAACGTGCTTCCGAAAACTTTACGACCCTTGAGTGCTGGCAACCTATTCTTTTTTTTACGTCACACTCGTCTGCACTAGACTATTACGTAACTGCTCGAACTGCGATCTCAACTTTTTTAAATGCAATTACATTAGGAAGAAGTATAAAAAAGTCCTTAAGATAACAAAATTGGATTTTGTACACTATCCTTGTTTTAGATATTTCAATAAAATTATTGAATTCCATATATAAGAAGAACGTAAGTGTCTGTGCGAGTGAGTAGAGTAAAGCTCGTTCTTGTACCAATTTTATTATAGATTATGAATATCGATATTGACTACACCGCCGAATGTGCATGTGGCAGATTGTGCACCATCGTGCATTTTCCGCGATAAGCGCCGACTTCCTTAGACGACTGAATCACGCGAAAATATCTCACATTGTGCGCGCATTACGGAGAATTGAGGGATGATCGCGCGGAAATATGGGGAACATCGACCTGTCTGCCAATTACCGCCAAGGCCCCTCTCAGGCTTCGCAGTCACTTTGCGCTCCTTCATTTCCCGGGCGCGGTCAGCTATTTCAAACGAGGACTAATTTCGCAACGATACCTTTGTCATCCAGTCCGGTCGATCGCGAATTCCCAGTGTGTGTGTAGAGAAAATTGACGGACGCACCTATTTTGGCCTTAATTGCACGCATTAGTGCCGTCGTTCGTTGCGGCCTTTTTCTGTTTGCACAACTTTTAATGACCGCAATATTTCCAAGTCGCGATTGAGTGGTAAGAAAATGTTTTATTTGAAAAAAATCCCACAGGCCGAGAATTTAAATCATAACCGTGGGTTGTAAATAAGCAGTTACAAGTCTAACTTAATAAATGCTGTTTCAATATTTGCCGTGACGTAACTTTTTTGCAATTGAATTTAACATTGTACGTGCGACATTCAGTAAATCACGAATGACGGGTAAGCGTATAAGCACTGTAATTAAAATATTCTGGCCAATTAATTAAACAATTAAATTAACATATTGGAACATTTTTAATTACATAGTACAAGAAGTTTGTAGTAGTAGAAGTCCTGAATTTTCGTTTCAGCCTATAAAACATAATCATGTGTAAATTTCTAATTATACTGATGACGGCAGTAGTAAAACTGTTAAAAATCATAGTAACATCATTTAATAAGAAAATAATTCTTCAATAAACAATTTAATCCTAGAATATCGTAATCCCACAGCCAGCTCGATAAAAAAGAAAAAGCCGGTCGAACAAACACTCGAAGGCTCTCCTTGCTCCCCGAATCTTGCATACGCAATCTCGACTTTGCGCGTCAACGAGGCGACTTAATGAGGATGAGAGAGAAAGAAAAACAGCGAGAGAGCGCGAAGAGATGATCGAGCCGCAGCGCACACACCCGGTCGCCGCGCGAAAGATCGGTCCGATCTTCCAGCTCGGCCCGAGCTCCCGGGCTGCAGGGAACGACCACCCGTCGTGAAAATGTATTATTTATCAACGGGCCCGCGCGCGCGCATCTCATAAACCCATCGTAAATTTCCCTCGGCCGCCGCCTCCCCAGTTTGATTTTCGCGCGCCGCGTGAAATCCCCTCCGCGTGTATTGGATAACGATCGCCGCGGCGGCCGAGGGGGAGGACCGCGCGCGCGAGGAAGCTGCCTTTGTTTCCCGGCATCGCGATGAGCGCGTTGATGGGGCGGGCGCGTGTGTATACGTGTACGCGCGCGAACGGGAACGCTCTAATTGCGTCTCGCGATTGCACGGTGCGAGCGCGCCGGGGTATTACACGGCCGCTTCCAGAGGAGAGGCTCGCGAAGACCGCGGCGCAATCAGAAAGAGTAGGGTCAGCCGTTGCGCGGCTACGGCGCGCCGCTTTGTGTATATACGTATTATTTGATCTTCGTGTACATACGCCCGCAGAGACGTACGAGTGGGAGCTATTTCTCGGCTTTGTTTCTCCATCTGATTGGCGAGCAGGCTGCTATTATTATTTCGAGCTCGTTTGTTTATTTCGAGATGGCGTTCTATGCCTTTTTTTTTAATTCATCGACGAATTGCCTGCTCTTCTAATTAGATTTGCTTTCTCTATCTGTTTTCTGGTTTGTTCCTGCCAAGGCATACTTTTTAATTATATACTTTGCTAATTTGCTTGTTGAGTTTATTCCGATCGATTATTCATTCTGCGTAATCACTTGGAATGACTAACTTTGCATAAAGTCATAATCATATTAAGTGGCTTTTTCAAATTTAATCATTAAAACTATACTGACTAAAAGTAATCTATTTGTTTATCAATTGCAATCAGTTCGAGTTAGATTTTCGCATTTTTTATCGTTGTTCAACAAATTTTTTCGACTCGCGGAATAGTTTGCGCGGTTCTAAGGTACAACAATATTTCAAAATAAATAATAATTCCATAACTTAAATTAAACTAATTGTTATGCTAAATCTATTACGCTACGCCTACGTTACGTTCATGCGTCGCAAAAATTTGTATTTTCCACGAAGATAAATCTGCAAAGAGGTTTGCAAATACCATACCGATAACGTGCAAACAATAAACGGTGAATTCGCCACGGTCCCGCAACAGCGAGGCGCTTGTACATTGACATGACAGTGACTACCGCGCTCGGGCGAGTTCCGAAAACGCAGCGGAGGTACTGCGATATTAACTCAACATGCTCCCAGCTGCATTGTTATGATAATGTATTTAAATGTCAACCTCGTATGACTGCGGGGCTTTATTCGCTCGCGGAGGCAACGCTGCACTTTGCGCGCCGCCGAGGCGTACGAGCAAGACGGACACCGAATAGACGGCAGGAGGGAGAGAAGGCGAAAAAAGGATTCTACTGTAATTGTCGGATGCTCCTTTTATTTGACTCTTTAGTTTCTGTGATTTATTTTGCTTTTCGCAGAACAGCGGCTGGGAAATGTTTGTACGTATTTTCCTCGCCTTCATCCGCGCGATGCCGATGAATAGACTTATACTTTCCACTGGCAGTGTATGGAAGTGACGAGTTTGTTTGACTTTTGCGACTGTTGGATATTGATTTTTATTCGTCAAAAATTGAATTATGCTTTTGCTTACAAAATAATATTTTTTTATAGAAATAAATGCAGCGTATCTTTAGGTTTGGTAGGTTCAGGAAAATGTTTAACACTAGCTTCAGTAGGATAGTTTATTTAACCATTGAATGTCATTTCTAAGCTACTACATCTTTAAGAACCTTTCTTTTATAAAATTTAATAGAAACTTAATAAAACCAATAAAAAGAACACTGTTCTCTGGACTCGAACAAGGACGAGTGGGTGGAAGAACGCACTCCTCCAAATCAACAAGTGCCGCACGAATTCGGATGCAGATAGGCCGCGTCCTCCGCGCTCGTACATATTCCTCCCGCGGGGTCTCCTCCTTTTTTTTCTTCTTTCGTCGCTCTCGCACGCAGCCGCGCGCGCACCGTTTAATATATCGTCGCACGACGGCAATTTGTTGCCATTAGCCGGGGCCCGGCTATCGAACGCGATCGTGGTGTGCGTGCGCGCGACGGCGGCGGGTATAATGCGAAAAAGCCGGAGGCACTCGCGGTACCAATCACTTTTGCGCGAGAAACGCGAGCGTCGCGTCGCCGTAATTGTATTTGTAATCATACGCTTGCGAGGACATTTTTCTTTGTGCTTTTCCCCGCTGTCTCCAGATATTAATGTAATTATTTTGGTATTTCTTTATGGGGGGGACAAGTTATTTGTCACCGGTAATGTGCGCGAATTTTTAGGACGCCTACGTAATTTATTTTAACATTGTAAGTTTTTTTTTTAAGTTGGTTGGGAGATTGTGCATTCGAAATTGTGGCATTTATCATTTTACTTTAGTTTTTAATAAATTTTTGTTAGTCACTTTACGATTATTATAATAATTTACAAAATGTCAGTTTTGTCGTTTAAGATTTTTTACTGTTTGGAAAGAAACACAAAGAAATAATTATTAATAAAATTTTAATTTATTTTATACCCCGAGAATAAAGTAAGGGGAATATGCTTGTATCTATATAGGTATGCGATGATCATGGTTTCCCTCACTACATGCTTCAATGTTTATTTCATCAAAGGGGTTCATTTTTCAAATTGTTATTTTCTTATATATAACAACGACTGCAATGAATGTAAAAGACTGGCCACCCTCAATGAAGAATAGGCGAGTATTCAATACCCATCAAAAGTGTCCTTCTGTTTTACGGCACATCCCTTATTGATCAATGATGGAAAGTCCGACGTAGATTAGGAAATTTCGAATTGTACAAAAAAAGAGTAGACATTCAAATTTCCATATGCCCGCGTCAACGAATAATGAAAGTACTTTAATCGAATCCTTGACTAACGCAAAACAAAGTATTCTTAAAAATCTTAAAACAGTATCTGCAAATCAACACCTACAAACTTTGTAAATTTCGTGTACTTACATAAATCACACCCTTGCAATTTTTAGATCGAACACTGCAATGCTCGCCGAAATAACTCGCGAGGCCTGCGCGTTCGGCCGATCGAAAACTTTCGCGAAACATTTTAAAAGTATTTCGAATGCAACGCCGCAGGAATTTACATAAATAAGCGAGAGAAAAGTGAACAGCTGGTAGGAATCGGCGTGCGCGCGCGAATTTTTGCGCGCGGCGGCGAGGAGAGCTTTCGGGATCGGGCGCGCGGCAGGTGAAAAGGGAGAAACGCCGCGGAGAACGCGGCCGCGCGCAAGGGCCGCGGGCGGCATCGCGCCGGAGCGGCCGTGGCCATATATCAGTCGAGAATGAATGGCCGAAACCGCGTGCGTATACAGAGCAACGAATAACTCGGGCCTCCTCTCAAGCTACCACGCCGTTGCCGAACTGTCAAACATTTTACGCTCATATACCGTCCTAACGACGAGCATTTTAAACGATATTTTAATTAGGCGGCGTGCCTTTTATTCGCTGCTCCTTTTTCTTTAAACCTTAACTGGCGTCCTTTTTAATGCATATTTTTTGGATGACATATTAGTGCCGGTTATTAAGCGCTTTTACGTTTTGCGCATTAAAATGAGGGAGACTTTTTAGCGGATCTGTATACTCGTCGTGGAAATATATAAGTGAGAGTGAACTTGTAATTTATGTTATTTACTTATTCATCCGTTTTTACTACTGTGGGGTATGATAACAACAAAACTGCTCCAATCAAATGTTACGTTACGGCATTGCCATTCTTAAAATATAATATCCAATCTGCGAGCTGTATATCATATTTTTTCTAGTCGATTGCTCCCAATCCAATAGCTTGTTAGTTACGTACTTTGGTTTCTAAACACTCTTGTTTAATAAATATGCCAATCGTAAACTATTTCGCCTGGGATCATTAAATATCGACTAACCCTGCGTCATTTTTTTTCTCCACCACACGTGGCTATAAATTATTCCCCATTTATGGTTGTAATAACCTTTTGTAGAGCAAAAGTCATTTTTTCACTTTATTAATTTACGATTGATCAGATTGAATATTGTTCTTATTACTTGCTTTGATTAATTAATGCTTTATAGTAGTTCTTAAAGTTAGGAGCTAGTGGATACTGTGTAGATTTAAATAGTGTGACTAACAACCGTCGTAAATAAAAATAAATGCGTGTAAAGAATTATGATGAACAAAGATCGTGAATTTTTTTTTATACAGACATTTTTCTGAGCTACACAAGTACATTAGAAAATCAAAAAGTTTGAAAAGTTTCTTTTACAATCTTATATCAATGCCTGCAGATATTTGAGTCTAAAAGAGATTCTCTGTATTCCTTTTTACTTGATGAGTTGTCTGAGCACGAAGATAAAAAGTTGAAAAGTAGCTCTCGCGAAGAGCGACGAGTTACGCACGAAACGCACGAAGTATGAAAGAAAAAGGCCGATAAAGCGACGAGGACGAGGACGAGGCTCTTTCACGCCAACGTGGGCATTTTTTTGATATATTCAGAAATAAATCCGCGGCATAGTACATAATTCAAACATTCTCGCTAAGTAGTTTCTTTTAATGTTATTTTGTTACAATTTATTTCTTGAAAGAATAACTTAAACATATTAAATACAAAACACTTAATTGCATAGTTGAATTAATATTCATATACCTGTTAATAGCTTTATCTTGTAAAAATTGGATATAAAATTTATTAAAACAATACATCAATGAAACGCCCGGGTGATTACTCATCAATCGCCTAATTGTCAAAAAAAAAAATCTTGATCGCGACCTGTGCATAATCTGCACGTACCTAACTGTTATTTCTGAAATAAATGAAAATAATTCAGAGATAAATGTTATTTATCGATACTTAAGTCTCTTAATAGGTGTTTACGCTTTATAGCCAAAAAAAGCTGGCCGATACCCCAATCTTTTACACGGCTTTTCGCTTCGATTTATTATCGGGCATCTCCAAAACTCGAACATCTCAAAAAGGTAACTCAATCACCCGCTCGCCGTGACGCACGAACTGGCGGAACGACGTGAATCTCCTGGGAAAAATCAAGGCACAGGGAATATGCCTGCACCGCCGCGGTCATCGCACGCACGGCACACCCGCTCTGATTTCAAAGGGCGCGCTTACCGTCCGGCGAAACCGAGCGCCATAGCGACGACGACGGCGTTGTCGTAATAAATACCGCGGGGGAGCCAATAACGGCGTATTAAAAGCCATCCACGGGGCCAAACGGCCGCAATAAAAGTATACCCGATGCCTCTGAGGAGATAGAGCGCGCGGGCGGGGAGGGGAAGGGAGTGCGAACGAACGTCGCTGCCGGTCCCAAAGAGCGGGCAATAAAGGTGCGCGCGCGCGGGCGTACGCCTCTTCGGGGCACAAATCAAAAAATAATAGGTAGTTAGGCCCGCGCGAAACGCGCATAAGGGTGTCCTCGGGCGCTCCGGCAATATATCGAGCGAGCGCGTCAATGTGTGGTGCGCGCGCGCGTTCTTACGTGCTCGAAATCGACCGGCTTCGTAAGGCACCTCCTGAGGGATTCCGGATGGGCGAAACACTTGCCAAAAACACGAGAGGGTGGGCTTGACTAAAATGTCTTATGGGGTGACTATTGAACGAGCGAACGATCTTTTATGAAGATGTACGAGCTTTTACTGTGTTTACCGAGCACTCTATATACTACATTTAGAATGTTCACGGTATACTTCTCTTGGTTTTGTTTTACTCTTCTGAGATCGAATTACTGATAGATTATGTTGTAGACAGTAATAAAATTATTATTTTTTTATTTAGAAATACCTTTTTTATTACTATAATGAATCATTTATGATTTCAATATGACTTTTAGAAAATACAGAATTTATACAATCACTTCCTTTTAAAGTTGAATTAGAGTTAAACAATCAACATTAGTGGAAACTGCTAATTATTAATTATTAATCATTAAGTAGTGGATCCGTTTTCATTGTAACGTTTTCACTAATTCAACTTTAGATAGTTTATACTTCATTTGACCCTTAAATAATTAATCATTTTCATTGCATTTAATTACATTATTATTTAAAATTATTTATTACAATTTATTTTTATAAACCTATAGTAATAAGTAATTTTCAACCCTGAAAAACCTTTCTTGCAAAAAAAATTTTATTTAACTGCCAACCATCAATATCATTCCTTACAGAGGCTCAAAACCTATAAATCTCCGTTTTCTCTGTTTCAGGTACGTGAGTATGATCCCTTCTTTTACCCCGTACGGTCAAAATCGCTTCTCCATCGCGCGTCTGAATAACAGCGAGCGTAAGTATCGCTCGGCCTTGTTCTATCTCCTCTTTCTCCTCTCGCGAAGGCGATGACGGCACCGCGAGGTGGAAAGAAAGAGGCGAAGAAGAGAGGCGCGAGAGAGGAGTTCCGGCTGTAAAAGAGGCGCGAGTAGAGACGCCTAAAGGTAAGGCGGCGAGCGCGAGCTCTCTAATTCGCGGGGGAGCGCGAGACGGACGGGGGGAGCCGGAGGGGGGGTGTACCTGTTGGGAACGCGGCTAAGAACTCGCATCGAACTCTCGGGGCCCCGGGAAAATAGGACAAATTAAAGTACAAACAAGCGGAAGGCATAACACTGACGCCTTTTCGCTCGTTAACCGGGGGGACTTGGAAAAAATACGCACGGCGCGCCGCATTATGGCGCTATAACAGGGCAAGAGATGTTAAAATGGACCTTCGAGGAAGCCTCCGCGCGAAAACTAGCCGCGCGCACCTCGGCTGTACGCGAGCTTCAACCTCGGGGAGTAATGCGAAACTGTACTGGCGAAACAATGAGCTTTAATGATCGTTACTTTCGTGGTATTCTATAGGGTAGCGTGAACTTTCCCAACTATGACTCCAGTCAATAAGTCTTTTTAAGTCAATCTAGGTATCATTGAATCATTAGAGAGCAAGGTACACTTTGCATTTGAATTTTAATTTTATGATCTCGAATATATTCTCATAATTTTTTATAAAATTGATACGTTTTACTATTATGCAATATTGAAAAGGAAGGTCATTTTAGCAACAAACATAATAACGGTGCGAAGCAAGGAAAACTTACAAATTTTTCTAAAAAAGGATCATTAACCTTCTATTAATCCTACAAGAAGAACCTAATAATTTTCATTATCTTTTATCACGCGATCACAAAGTTACGTAAATCAAAAGGTCCGTAATTAAATTTCCGTGGGATAATAGTTAGTTCAATAACCGACAAATGCTCGTCTTCAAATTGAATCGTCGAACGAAAGTTGAAAGTTGAAAGTAGACCCCTTTTCTTCCCTCCCGATAAAGTTGTGCTCGAATTGAAATTCGTCGAGCCGCGGCGGCATCGGCAGCCCGTCGGCCGGCGAAATTATCGCGGCGCTCGATCGCGCTCGCGCCTTCAGGAGACGACGTCCGGTGAATCGTGAACGCGCTCCCCGATAAGCATCGAACTAACCCCCCCGAGCGCCTTCAAGGTCACGGCGCCGCGAGACCAAAGACGTCGGGGCTCGAATGCGCGACGACTTCGTGCAAAAAGCGGCTAACGGAAAATGTGCCCGCTCGTTCGCCCGTACTCGATAATCGAGGCCCGGGTGACAGGCCTGGGGACGTCTCCGCGATTGTCCGGATAACTAGCTGGCTTTCTCGAAAGTTAGAAATTAACGGTTCGTCCCGAGAGTTTTATATTTGACGTGGACAATAAGATCGCGGTTAAAAATTAGCCGTCACTTTTCATTTTCCCCGCTTCCGTTGCGTAAATTAGAAAGTTGGCTGTCGCGTGGCTTTTTAAAAAAGGAACAAAATCGGCGGCACTCAAATTATGCGACAATAATTTTTCGAGACGACGGCCTGGCAGTCCATTTGCGGCGCTATAAATATCTCATTTACTTATTTCCTAATTAAAGTAATTGCAATGTCTATAGTTGCGCGGCGGGGAGAAAAAAGCTTATTCATTCAAAAGAGGCGGCTTCCAAGGATGCAGTCACTTTCGAGCGACCATAATTCATCGGCGGACGTCGCAGTCGCGCGGCGCCAAGATACGTTTAAAGTTTATTGCTGTACTCTAAAATACAACCCCGTAAATTGCTCAGCCATCATATGTAAATAGCCGAAGAGCGCGTAAATAATATGAGCTTTTCGATCCCTCGATTCGCGCGGCGCGCGTACCCCCGGACTTTATAAAAATATAAATCACATAAGAAAGTATTATTCGAGGGGGTCGTAAAGTTGCGTCGGGCTACGAAGGTAATCGATGATACTGACAGGTGCTATTAATTTGTTTTCGATTTATTCATGTTAAGATTTACATTTTAGCGATTTCTACCGCGCAGAATGCACTTTTATTTCACGCAGATGTCGATTGCCTTTTTGAATTTACGCATTAATCTCTGTGTGACATAAAATTGAAATTAAACTTTTTGATTTTTAAATCGACTTTATTCAATTTTTTTTATTAAATCAAGTAGAAACGCGTCGATACGGTTCGAATTAATTAAGAAAGGAGAGTAAAGTTGCATCGAGTTTCCTTTTCAAGTCAAGTGCCGCATCAGCGATGACACGCATCAAACGCGACTAATGACGTATTTAACATGACAAAAGGCGCTATCCCTTATCCTTCCTCCGTAGTGAAGAACATCGCCTCTTCTTATTACGTATCGCGTATATGCGTGTCAGGATTATGCTTACCCGGCCTTTCCCCGGGCATAAAAGGAAAAACTGGCGCGCGGTACGAGCCACTTATCGCATCTTTCCCTGCCTCCGCGTCTAAGAGCTTGCGCAAAGAAAATTTACACGCGCCACCCCCAAGAAGAAAAATATCGCTGCGAGGGGCGGCGGGCATAAAGGGAAGGAAAAAAAACACAGTGTCGCACCCTTTTTTTCTCCCGCGCGCATGTACGCATGCGAAATCAAGGAGGCGCGCGCGGGCTTGACCCGATTTTTCGCCGGTTAATGACTCCTCGAAGTTGCCGCCCGCTGTGCGTTTTCTCCCCCGCGCGAGCGTCGGTCTCAAGGATTACGGAAAATCCCGAGACCCAGGGTGCGTTAAGCATCGCGGGTGCACGGAGGCGAGTCGAGAGCGCACGCGGGAGGATGTGATTTATGTTTCTTTGTGCCTATCTCGACTATAATGATGCGTGGATGCGGAGATTAATTATCGCGAGGGAGCCTCGCAAGAGCTGTTCCCCGAGAGCCTCGGCTTTGCTCGATACTGTCTGTCTTTGTGATTAATTTTTCTGTAATTCTTTTTCCTCGCCGAGATTAACTAAGCGCACCTGCTTCTAAGTGATATTGTGTCGAGAAGAGTTTATATACTCCGCATTAATGCACTTTCGTGCTATTACGTTGGCAAGTGTTTATATTGATATTATGCACTTTAGCAGAAGTATCTAATCTTCGTGTCCAGTTCTCTTCCTCCTTTCCTTTCCTCTCTTCTCAGAATCATAAAATGTTTAATTTAATTTATTGTAGATCAACAAATTCTCTATCTCTCTTGAATTTCGAATAGTTACAAAAATTTTAATTAATCTCTTACTACACTGTATGCACTGCACAAAATAATAATATTAGGTGGTATTTTTCATCTCGAAACTTGAATTTGTATTTTTTAATTTTATATTAATTTTTATAAATTTATTGCAAAAAATACTTGTACATACGTACAAGCAAAGGTTAAAATCTCAATTTTTTCTTGTAAAATGCTATCATCATAAACTAAAACATTACCATTGAGCTCGTACAAAAAAGAAGCGTGAACAAGAAATGGGCTCTTCCCTCGTGCAAATTAAGAAAAAAGCCAGTGAAACAAAAAAAAAATATGCAAGCGCGTGAGCTTAGCGCGTCCGGTGCAACGAGCCGACGCGCTATCGATTCGCGCGCCGGCGCGTGCATTTCGTGAGAGGAGCGAGTCGAAAAGTCGCAAACGCGCATAAATTTCCGGTGGGGCGCATGCATGCATATATGTGCAGCCGGTGCGCCTCGCTTCGTCTTAACGAAGAGGCGCGTTCGGGGGTAGGTGAGATCGAAAAAAAAAGAGAGAGAGAGAGAAACAGGCGGGAGTCCCGGTAACTCGCGTTCGATCGATCGCCGCTCGACTTCACGCATGCACGGGAAGTGAAGGGGGAGAGAGGGATGCTAGAGGCATGCGCGCGTGCAAATGAAGGCTCTGAGTTAACCGGCGAGCCGGCAGCCTTCGAGATTCTGAGTAAGCCGCCGAGAGGAGCGTACATTCTAAGAAAGATGCGAAACCGCGACAGGAGGGAGAGAAGAGGGCTGCGGGCGCAAAATGAGCCACTCGCTTGCATTTGCATACGCGCTGTTAACTTTCAATTATTTTGCAGGTTTACCTGGAACATTGTTGCTGCACTTTTTGTACATGTAACGACGATTATCCGTTAGTCACGTTCGTTAAGATTTATTTTAAGAGCTTTCATCGTTCACAGAGAATTTATAAAAGCTTTATTCAAAGCTTTCATTTATTATAGTTTCTATCAGCAATTCTTTGAATCCGATAGTAAAAATATCGTCCACCTTGTTAGTAAAAAGAAAATTCGTTTGCTAGTCACTTCTGCCGGGGCCATTTTTTTTTAACGTTAAAAAGACAGAGCGCGAAATTTGAAAATCGTGTTGTAATTTTACAAAAAAATGAGTCACACTACAAATCACTATAGTGTTTTTTAAATTTAAATCTATTTTACGAAAATCTAGAAAATAATCGTATAGAAATGTTAATGAGGTTTGATGTAGCAATGTAATTTTAGTAAACCGCTGACGAATTGTGCGGCATCAATGACAAACCAACGAGACCTGCGCGGCGGGATAAATCATAGGCGACACGGTCACGCCGGCTGGACTTGCCACGTGCGCGTTCAACGCTAAAGCTGAGGATGGCAAGTTCGAGCGAGCAAACACAGATGGAGTCACGTGTTTTAGATTTACCTTCGACGATTAGCGATTTTTCGATTTAGTCAAACTAAGTTCCCTCTGAAGATGACTTAATAAAAAACTACTAAAATTAGAGGAAGTTTGTCCACTAATTAAATGGTGAAGCTTTTCTCATTAATTTTTAGGATTAATTCATAATTCATAGTGGTTTTTCACTAACTCAACTTTAGACAGTTTATTTTAATCATTACCCAAAGTATATTAAAAATAATATAAGTACACTGCAACTGATACTGCATAAAATGTGCATTTGCATCACGCTTAAGGTCCACGTGACGCAGAAACTCAATGCAACGCAGCTCTCTTTTATCAGCCCACGAACGTCGTCGTCAAAATATTTTTCGCAAGTTGCATTTCCATAAGTTTCCCGGGCGCGTGCAGCGCGTCGACAATGCGTTCGCACGGCTCAAAAGTGAACGCTCGGCGCACAGCCATTGTCTGGGCGGGCATCGCGCGGCGGTAGCTGCGCCGGCCCCGACGCTTTCACCGCGATATTTTCGCTATATTTTTAATGCACCGCCACTGGTGGTGCGCGTGCATGTCTTTCGGCAAAGAGCCCCTGCCGCGCGCTATTCACCGCACAAAGCCAACAAAACGCGCGAGCCTGTGCGTCGAGGGGAGCGAGGGAGGGGGGGAGCACGCGGAAAAAAGTCAAAAAGTAATAACGGAGGTGACGTAAAAAAAGTGGGTAAAGAGAAAATTTAGGGCACGCGCGAAGAGCCGCGAATGGAGTGGGAGTGCGCGGGTGGCCGCTTATTTTAGAAACGTTATTATTGTGGTTTCAGCTGCGCTGTTAATTAATAAGTACAAAAATTGGCCGAAAGTTATCTTTTACATTATTTTATTACAAAACATTTGTCAGAGATATCCAGTAGAATATTTCGTTAAATAACTTTCATTTTTTGCTTTGTTTATTCTATTATAATTTTCCCTTGTCATTATCTTGACGTACGAAGTACGAGTAAGCATCTAGCTGCATTTATATCGAGCACTTGCCGAAAAAATATGGGTACCAATCAAACCTATAAGTAACAATCGTGAAGCTGCTATAATAGAACAGACTATCTACTATATTTAAAGCGCATAATAGTTTTTTGTTCCTTTTCGGGTTATCTCTGATTAGCATCTATGTACCCTCGTAAGATAAAACACTTCTTTCATATACTAGTAGCTGCATTAAAAATATATGGCTGTATGCACTGAAAAAGTAAAATAACAATGAGGCTAAATTAGCATAGTACCCATTATACATACAACTATTTCTTCAAAAACTTTTATTCCCCCTTTGTAATTTATATTGCGATTACTGTGTATATCGTCACAATATCCGTCAGCCTCTGCTATCAAAAATTCTGATTTTAAATCTGCGAATATGATCCGAAATAAATCTGAAATGATTTAACGATTGTAAATTTGCATCTTGGGAAACAGCTCAGGTATATATACGCGGTGTTTGACATGCGCTCACGTAGATCGAGTTACACTTCGCATGGCAGCTTAATGATCGAAGGAGTTATATTCGTCCCCAAAAGAAAGAATTAATTTTGCAAGTAGACGAACAACAGAGGGGTAAAAAGATCTTTATGGCAAACGCGTTTAAAGGTAGCCCTGTACCTCCAGTTTGAAATCGCGAGCAAAGCGCGAAGCGACGAATTCCATGACAGAGCCGCCGGAGGAAAGAGACGTATAAACAGGGCGTGCACACGAGCACGTGCACAGAGAGCAATTTCACACAGGGGTTCATTGTTTTACCGTGAATCAATTATATGGCTCGGCAGTGCCGATGTTATCTGCCAGACTCTCTCTCTCTCTCTCTCTCTTTCTCTCTCTTTCGCGTCTCGCTGTGTCGCCGGCGTTCTTTAACTCTATTTGCGTCCCCGGGAGCGCGCCACGGATTTTCCGCCTCTCTCGGGCCGCCGCGCAGAGTATATACCCCGGTTGATTTTGGAGGAGGTTAATTTCGCATTTCAAAATCGGCCGCTCGACATGAATGAATTCATGACTGATGTGTTTTTATCGAGTGCAGGCTGCCCTTTTGAATTTTCAGCGGGGATCGGCCGGAAAGACGACATTCTATTTTCGGGATGATGCGCGCCTTTGTTCTTGCGTGTCATGTACACCGCATGAACTGCAGGGGAATTTTACTCCGTTGAAACTTTCGTAATTAGACGTATAGTTACGGCGGGAACATTTTTTATTTCGTTTACAATATTTGCTTATTAACGTGGCAAGCGAAAAAACAAGCTTTTTCTGCGTTCTTGGAGATAACGAATACGATAATTAATGTCCAATAATTTGCTGCGTTAAAGTTGAAATTACACTCTTTTCCTTGTTGTTAATTTTTAAGTTACTGTATTTAATTTGCAAGGGATATTACGTGATCCTGAAAATGAGTATTTTATAACGACAAGGAAACAGTCCATATCTTATCTTATTTCATATCCAAAGTTAGGACAAAATGAATATTTAATAAAACTCCTCTTTAGATTCGTATTCATTATACTAAAAACACGTGGGCAATGTATTACGTGTCATTTTTGCATCTAAATAATTTTAACTAAAGATATGCAATTTAAATACACAGAGAGAAATTCAAAGCACTAAGCATAATTTGTTGGGTTATTGTAAAAGTGATGAAACTTGCAACAGTGCATAATAGGATGCAATGATGCACTTTTAACGCTGCATTTGTTATAAATTGTTAACGTTGCACATGCAATTATGTAATTTCAGCATTGCACTTGTAATTATTGATGCAATTATGCACTTTCAGTATTGCACTTGCAATTATTGATGCAATTATGCAGTTTCAGTATTGCACTTGCAATTATTGATGCAATTATGCACTTTCAGCGTTGCACTTGCAATTATTGATGCAATTGTGCACTTTCAGCATTGCACTGGCAATCATTGATGCGATTATGCAGTTTCAGCATTGCACTTGCAATTATTGATGCAATTGTGCACTTTCAGCGTTGCTCTTGCAATTATTGATGCAATTATGCACTTTCAGCATTGCATTTGCAATTATTGATGCATTATGCACTTTTAGCATTGCACTTGCAATTACTGATGCACTTTTAGCATTGCACTTGCTATTACTGATGCAGTTTTACCATTGCACTTGTAATGATCGTTGCAGTTATGCACTTTTATCTATGCACTTTTAGTATAATTAATGCTTATACCCAAAACGCAACAGCTTATACTTTTTGTGCTCTGAATTTTTCTGAGTAACACCTTCAAGTCGCCTCGTTTTCATCGACAGCTTAAAAATTCACAGCAGTCTTACGATACATTGCGAGCCTCGTAAAATTCAGACAGGCGCGGAAAAAAATGATACGCACCCGTCGACATAATTTTTTTCAGCGGCACCTTTCCGGATCCTCCCCTTTAGCCGTTAGCAATCGGCGCACGCACGCCGCGCGGCATCGTAAATCGATTCCTCCTCTCTCACTCTCGCGGGCCTGCGGGAAAGAGAGAGCGGGTCGAGCCTTAGCGAGAACACGTGTCCCGTCGCCGCGTAAACACCCACCGCGCGAGGATTTCCGTGATTCGCGCGGTACTCACCGTAGCGCGTGCTGCGGTAGGTACGCTCGTATACGCCGGGTGAGCTTCCACGCGATATACTTATAAGGCTCAGGCTTGCCCCGAGACGCCTCGAGCTTCTTTCCCGTATATATAAAGCGCCACGAGTACGTGCGTCGACGCGGGATTGCGCGGACTGGTAGACCGCTTCAAAAGGGAAGATGGATGGAAGCCTTTGCGAATGTTAAGGAGGGAATTGTCAAATAAAGGAATTAGTGAGCTATTTGTATATTTGTGGGTCTAATTTGTTTTTTACAAATATTAAGAGGATGCAGTTCTTTCATTCCATTTGTTTCTACGTTGTGAATAGTGCAGACTCCGATGTTAATCAGGAACTTTTAAATTTATTGGGTCGCTTTGACCTACAATCATGAAATGACCACATAACTGCACGCCTTAAGGTAAAATTCACGCACTTTCATAGTACGAAATTAAAAATAAGGAATCATATTTGAAAAAATGTAGTTCAAAACCAGAGTCGTCATCAGATATTCTGATAGCCAGGGGAAAATCCAATGATCCTATCCTAATCTCTCTTTTTAATCATCGAATTTTCTAAATTATCCTTCGGTTTTGGAACTTTTACGACTGTACAAAGGATGTGCATAAATAATTGCAATTATTATTAATCTAAGTAAACCGCAAGTTACTCTCGTAACAATACCTAAACTACTAATGAGTTCACTAGCAGAATTCGAGAATTAGATGTATACGCGTAACTTGTGGCGATGCTTCAGCAAGTTATCTTTGTTGCTCGATTACTGGAGAAATGAAAAGTACTACCTATATACCGGCGCAGTGGAGGGCTCTAAGTATATTTGATGTCTCGAATTCACGTATATAAGTGCGCACTAGGAGCAAGAGACTTGCATCTTGGGTTCGATAGGAGAGCCAACTTGTTATCGTGGAGTAGTTCTTGAGCCTTCTGCTTACATATAAGACGACTGCGTCTATGCGCAAGTTCGCCCAGAGCTTCAGACCTGTTAACTCACTGACGCGCTTTTGTACATTTGCTCCTTAACGCTAGTGCGCCTGTAGTTCAATCGTCACTTGACTCTACTGTTGTAATTTAAATTGTATTAAGAATTATTATATAATGAAATTTTCAGTATACAATGAAGCGAAACAAGTGGCGATTGACGCGAATAATTGATATCGAATCTAAAGACTAAATAAACAGGTGTCCTCGCGTACCTTCGACGACTTCATCTCGAGCCTAGGCGCAGCCGGTGAAAAAAGACGAGGTAAAATCCGAGGAGCGAAGCTCCGCGCGACGTGACGCGCTGGAGGACCTCGGGTGTGTACAGGCACTCTCCGGCGCGTCACGTTTCGCGGCGCTCATTGACACAGGCTCTCGAGTTAATTGCGATTATCTCGAACGTCTTGGCGTACGGAGGAACGTCTCGGGCGCCAATCGATGACCCGCGCGCCTCCCGACGAATGTTGTCATCGCTCGCTCACCAATTAGTCGCGCTCTGCCCGAGCTTCCGGCGGTAGCGCGAGGCCCGTACGTGAGCGCACGCGTACTTTTACCCCCCGGGTGTGCTCGCGCACGAGGCAGCGACGGCTTTTAATGCGGTTAATGCGTGGCGTGCATTTGCTTAGTAACGCGGGTCCCTTTCTGACGCTCCCTCGCTCTTTTCCCCGAGTTTCTCTGCCGCGGACGCTGCTTCTTTCTCTCCCGCGTAACGAAGTCGCCGCTCGTTAAAAGCCGCGGTAATTCGAGCTTGAATCGACGGATAAGCCGAGCCCCCCGTTTCGGTGGTTTTTAGGCCCCTTTTCTCTAAAAATATCTGGACTAGAGCAGAACTCATCAATTATCCGGAGCTTTTTTGCTCTTGCACTTTTTTCGTTAGATTGTTAATCTACTTTTATTAGATTCTTTGTTAATACAGTTTTGATAAATTAGATCTCAAAATTTTTTAGAGAAGCCTTCCTTAATAAAAATGTTAATGAAGAAAATTTGTTTAAATATTTTCATGTTTTAATACATTATTTTAAACTTATGAGGCTTTACATTTTCTCATCTTAACAGTTTAATACATTATCCTTAATCTTAGACTAATTTTATGTAGCTTAAAACGTAGAAATTGATCTACCATGTAACTTCAGTAATGGATGTAAACCACTCGAACCCTAAAAGGGGGAGATGGAACCACATTAATTACGCAGAAGTCATTAATGTCACTGAAGTTTCTCAAGACATGAATTTTCACAGCATTTGCCGACATGGCGATTCTTATGCGTAATCTTTGGATCTCTTAGTAAAGCTAAGAGTAAATTAATGACAGAGAAGTTACCCTTTTCCTTTTTTCTAATTTTACGCAAAGAAAAGTTATGATAGGGTGTATTTTATCGTTTATGATGTACTTTGAGACTTTGGCAAGATGCATTTTATCATTCCAAAGTATCTGGCATTCTTATGACTATCAATGTCACAGAAAACTAGGAATGAATCATGATAGGAAAAAAACGTAGAGCTTAAACTTAAATATGAAAAACAATTGAGGTTTTTGGACTAATTAAAATCAATTCTATCTTAAACTAAAGATGACGTTCTTGTTGCCCTTAGTGTTAGGGCATTTTATAACTATACAGCTTACGAGGTCTGAGAAGTCATTTCATGTAGCTCGGAAAGACTAATGGTTCTCGCAGTTTGACGCGCGCTCTGTTTATCCCTGTGGTTCCACAAACGAGTCTTATTATTTACAGTAACTACGTACATTGGTGAAAACTCCTTTTTCTCTCTTTTTGATATATCTGAATACCTCAGCTCTGACGATTCTTATTTCACGTATTCCGGAAATAATTAATGACTAAAGAGTAAACTAAAGCTTATTTCCTTTATTATAGAAACTTTATATTTAATTTTATCGTTTTAATGTTATACTTTGCAAGCAGTTTATAGTATTCTAATTGAGGTAGATTATATAGCAAATTAAGCATTGTGAGAATAAGACTTTTAGGCACATGATAAAAAGCTCTTTTCGATTTAGCATTCTTTAGTTATTATTTATTCTAAATAGAAGCTTTCGAACTTCTTGACTTGCAAATTCGACTTTAAATGTGCTTTAAGTGCGCAATGCTATTATAAATTCAAAAACATAAGGATCTTTACATTAATAAGAGTTAATTAAAGTTTAAAAAAAAAAACAAATTAAAATTACATGTTAAGCTTAAATTTATTTTTAAAAATAAAGCTTTCATTCAGTTCTCAAAATTTTCTAGTCTTAATGAGGATAATGCAAACAGGTGAATTAAAAAAATCATTAAAATATTTCATTTTCATTAACATTCATTTCTCTCGTACTTAAATTTAAATTTAAAAGAATTAGCACAATGAAAAATTAAAAAAAAAGGTATGATAAGAAAAAAAAGTGTGTTATATTTGCCAGAGAATACAGTAAATGGGGATGGAAATTTACACAGGTATTATGTGAAAGAGAATCGTGCAAAAGCGTTAGGGTGGGTTTCGACTTCGAATGGAAGAGAAAAAAGTACTCCAGACAAAGCCTAATTAGGGGAGGGATTACGCGGGAAAGAGGCCATCGTATACGATAATGCCCCCACTTCAAGAAGTAAGCCTAGCGCAAAAGTTAAATTAAATGCTGGGGAATTACGGCTTGGGTTTTGCACTGCATTTAAGTCAGTTGGCGCGACTTTGGGGCAAGGTCCGTCCCTGAAGGTTACGCTCTCCCACTGATTAAAATGAAGTTATTCGCATGCCCTTTACACACAAATTACATCATAAGAGTAAATCTTACAAAAGTGTATGTTTGAGGCTTTAAAGAGTATGAGCAGATTATGAAGATGATTTATTTTTAAAAATAAAACCAAATTTTGTTAAACGGATGGACAATGAATACTTGTTTAAGGAGGTCTTGTTGATTAATAACTCTCTCTTGATGTACCTTAATGTTTTATATTTTCCTAATCAATATAAAGCTATTTTAATTTATTTTAATACTCCTTTTTTAAAAATAAATTACTCTTTCACAATAATGAGAAAAAGTGACCCTACTCATTTCTGATATGAAACAGTGAAGAATAAATGCGCGTATAATAATCGCGAAACCAGAGCGAGAAGCGCGGCTTGGTGTAACGGTGGCTGATTTAGCGATTTGGCTGTGGTCCAAGTGATCCGTTGCTTCTTGGTCCAAAGAAAAATCGAGACGAAAAAGCGAGTAAAGCAAGAAGAAGTATAAACGAGGAAGAAAAAGTACAAGGCGTATCAAGTACTTCCGTATCTTTATTGGAATATCCAAACGAGCCGCAGGGGGTTGTGCGAGTCTCAACTTTTTTTTAAGCGTACGCTGGTTGGAACTTTTTTATCAGCCAATAGAACGAGGTGTCAGTAGATACTACTGAAGCATAATTTAAGAGATGCTGATTCTATGTTTTACTATTTTTCTTTTATCACGCATTTCTTTAGAATTATTTGAAATATTATTTAGGTTCTTAAAAAATAGCCTCCATTATATTATCTTTCCCTTCAACTGGTCACTGGGCACCAGTATTGTTGCCCTGCAATAGCTCCACTCATCTAGACATTTTTAATTAAGCCATGAATTGTTCTTCTCATCTCTTTTGTTTCAACATTTTTAAAATTCGTAATACTCAAAAAGTCTTTATAATTGTAAAACAAAAAAATGTTCATGCACGTACAAATTAAAAGAATTTGAGATAAAAAGTCTCCGTCAGCGAAGTAACTCTCCAGTCATTAACGCACATTAGAATCATCAACGAACAGACAACTGATCCGTTGTGCTTAATAGATTCACGTAGACACGAATGCTTTCTTCCAACAGCGAACGTATGCCTCGGGCTCGCGGGCACTTCCGCGTAACAGTGTGTCATTCAGCATGCCAGTGTTGCCCAACAGTGGAGTGGGTTTGGTTGTACTACTGAACCGTGAGATGCTTAGAGAGGTCATATGCTCGGCTAGGAAACAGAACGATCATTTATCTGTGCAACGCTCGCGGATAAAGGACGAAATATGCATACGGTCTACTAATTGCTTATTGTATAGACTTTCTTTTACTGAACAAACTGTACCTATGTAAGTAAGCGTTTATTGTTACGAGTGCTTAAAAAATTATATAAAAAAATTCATGCTCTTAGAAGTTTTTGTTATGCAGTATTGTTAAGCTTTTTATTTTTGCTACTTCATTACCCTAGTAGAAACTTCATGTGAAACGGGGAAATCTGGTAGGACTGTGACCTACTCTTATACATGGAGTCTTATGGAAAATGTGGGGCTCTAGTCGGAAAATGATTAGATTATTTTTAGTTTGGACACTTTGTCACCTCAATTTCTGGTAGTCTCTAAAGGTTGAATAAACTGTCCTGGTCAAAGTACCTTTTCTGCTTTTTTCATTTTCAAATCGATTTAAAATGAATCAACTAACAACTGTTAATTAAGTCGAGTATCCGGTCGACTAAATTGTCCGCTTGGAGAAAAGAATGACATTGTTGCCTAAGTGGACAACCGTCGAGCGATTACCATATCGTCCTACGCCTGAAACTTAGCAGGGCCTCTCGCAAAAATATAAATCACTCGAACACGCGGTGACGTTGTGGCTTTCCCACGAGGAAAGGCGGTACTCTGGTGGAGCGCCGCGCGGCGTATCGACGAATTGCCACGAATAGCTCGGGGTCATTGCGGCGATGAGGCGCCCGTTCTCTTTCCCCATCACTTCCTGCTTTTCTTCGTCCTCTCGTCCTTACCCTCCCTCTTCGTGTTTGTTATCCTCCGCCTGGGCCGCGCGCGCGTATATACGTCTCTCCGCGTCTCCCCCCCTGCTCCTCGTTCATCCCATATTCTCGTCAATTACCGATCGGCGAGACGTGACTCGACGCGAGCAGTAACCCGGCGGAAAGATCGTTTTGCAACTACTCCTGCGATTCGCTCCTCGCGAGGGTCAGCTCTTATCGGACACCTACACACGGTCGCGCGCCGGGGCTTAACACACGCCCCCCGGTAGACGGTCGCTAGTCGAACTATCGCCAGCGGGAATTGAAGTTCCGTTTGTCGATCCGATCTCTCTTTTCCGTTCGCCGATTCTCTCTCTCTCGGTAAAATCGTTAATTGAAACGAGATTGACCCTGATAAGGTCGTTTGTTTAATACGATTGCTCGGGGTGGTTCCTTCCCCTTTTTCCACTTGATTGCGTAAACGTACCCGTGCACGGTAAAAGATTACGTTTGATTGTTTTCGAATTATTGAATTTCCTATCCGGGCTTCTTTAATGGTCCTTTATTTTTTTTAAATTACGTTTATATTATACGTATTATACGTAATCAAAATTTATGTACAAAAATTGTCAAAAAAATTGTTAAATCAAAAATACATTAAAGGAATAAAATGAAATAGAAGAGATTAGATATGATTTATTAATATTGATAAATAAAAAAAGACTAGAATAGCAGATTGTAAATTCCTAGAATGACTATGTACAGGACGTATTTACAGGACATTGATCAGAAACATCAAATAAACAAGAAATAATGATATTTTTCCCGTTGACTGAACTCGCGCGGATGAAGATGCTGATCTATTCTTCTCTTTATGCTTATTATCGATATAAAGCCACGGCGTCATAACGACCCGCTAATCGGCACCTTGTAATTCCATTTCTCTTTCTTTCCGCTTTCAACGCGGCTAACGCGTTCTGACGGGAGGGCAGGGCTGGTTTTTCGCGTCGTTACGAGAGGCAGCTTAGTCGCGGTGACGGCGACGTGCCTTGATGACAGTGATTATGTCCGCCGTGTTACTCTACCGGTCGCCACCGCGGACGCGCCTTCCTCTTTTTTTTTCGCGTCGAAGATCCACGTCTATCTCGGAAAAGAGGAGAAAATGAAGAGTCACCCGAGAGAATGTGCATACATTACGGCTGATCGCTTCATACGCGCGCTATGAATATGCGCAAAATGCGCGACGACAGAATGATTTGCTCGTAGATCTAGATAGCGGGGAAAGCAGATTCGTTCATTGAACGATAAGTTCTGTCCCGGGGTGAATTATAGATGTATTAATTAATCTTTAGTTGCCTATCTCCGTATAAGCTGATAATTTATCATTATTTTATTTATTTAGCGTAAATTATTTAGAATAATATTAGGTATGGTCGTGAGATAAATTTTAAGATCAGACAAAATTGTTATCAACGTTCATCTGACAGTCTCCAATAAAAGTAGAAAAAGAATTTAATGGAAGCAGACACTCCTTTATGTATTTTCCATGTTTTGTTTTAACGTGTCTTAAAATATCAGTGTAATTAGAATCTTGACGGTTTGCTACACTGCGGTTAATCGAATAAGCTCTTAATTTTTTCATTGCGAAAATTGATCAATTAACAGTATATTTCATATAACGAAACTATTTCAAGCTAATAATGTTATTACTAACGAAAATTGACGAACAAAAATAAGGAAAATGATTATGAATTAAATCAACGTCTCAATAACCAGTTTGTTTGCCTCTTCAAAATAAAATGAAAATTTAATTTATTGCACTGTGTTAATTACTCTTTATTAATGCTTTCTAAAAGGAAATTAATTAGGACATTCGAGTGTTGAGAAATAATTTACAAGTCGTTAAGATGACATATTGCTTGAACCACCATAACTCCTAATAATTTATTTACCATCAATTAAATTAGATTTATATAGATAAGCTCATTTAGTTAAAATAAAATTAAAAAAAAATTTTCAAGCAAAACGCGCAGTAAAAATTTGCACCGATTAGACCAGCTCGGCTAACCGCAGCAGCAGTCCTGCTATGCTCGGAGCATGCAAAATCGTGACGCAGCATTAGAGTGCGGAGCGGCACGTAATAAGCGAAGCCGGTCAAGTAAAAGAAAGGAAGAGATCACGAAGCGGTGGACGAAAGATTCTTTTACCAGATAAAACCTACTTAATTATATTACCTAATTGGCAGAGTCCACCGCGGAGGCTGTAGGCTATCGGAAAAGGGGGATACCACGGAGGCTCGTCTTTATTCGAGGCAGGCGCGTGCGCACCTTTTCTATGTACACGTAAACCCACACCGTTGCTCTCCCCCTTTTAGGTATAAGAGGGGCTGCGCGGACGTCCGTGGGGCGCGCGACTGTGTGCAGCGGGGCGCCCCGGCAAAGTTCGAATTGAAATCGGCGGCGGGAACTCGTTACACCGCGGCGCGGAACTTGCGTTAACTCGTAATTACTAGCGACGTGTATATCGCGGCGCTCCATCGGAGATCTTGGTTTCGCGACTCCGGCTATCTCGGCTGCGGCGCTGGCTCCAGCTTTAATTTCGTTTCTAACCGTCGCGATTTTCGCTACCCCCGCGCGCCCCGAGTTAGAGGAGCGAAATCGAAAGACAAGACAAAGGGAAATGAGAGTCGGGCGATGAGATACTACGAGGAAAGTTTTCAGCAATCATTAAGTTTACAGCGCGAGCAAACGCCTGCAACGTAAACAGAGTTATTCTTTTACGTGGGAATCCGCACATTTTTTAAGGCTTTTTTGTGTACTCAAGGGTCAAATTGCATTAATTTTTTATGCAGGCTTTACAATTAAATTTTAAATTAAAAATGATTTAAAAGGCGATTGTTTTGATGGATCAGAGTGAATTAAAAAACTGAATGAGTTCTTGATTGATGAAAACATACAGAGTTGATTAATTTGTAATTTGTAACATTTTAATAAAAATTTCAATGTTTTTGATATGTAGTTAAAATAACGAAATATTGAATAAAAATACATTGCCTGCGATGAAAATAATTTGGCAAGGGATAATAAAAGACGAGAAGAGGGAGCATGCAAAATAATTGAAACGTGAACAATTGGTTATTGTCTTCAGTGGTTGTACGCGGAATGGTAATAATTTTATGAAAACTGTCGAAATGGCGTGTTAGTAAAACAAACGAAATTTAAATTACGGAAAGGCAGAGAATTGAGTTTTTAATTATTGTGCTCATTTTGTTGAGGCTGCTTCGTTAGTACGCGATTTTCATGCAGTAAACATTGGCGGTAATGAGGCTGATTATTCGGAGCAAATATTTAACGAAAAAGTGGATACAATTTTTTTAAAAAACAAGCTTGTTTAAAGGGAATGAATTGAAAAAAAAACTATTGTTTATGTCTACATATTGGATTTCTATTAACTTTTTATCAATTTTCTTGTGATCACTTGAATTGATCTAACGTTACATTAATTTATTGAATAAAACCCTCTGCCCTCTGACAAAGCGATAGTATTGCTGGAGTTGTTTTCTCAATTCGCAAATAAAATGCCTCCTCGAAGTTTCTTTTGTAGTTTAAGACTTTGTCAATGAAGGCATCGGAAATCCGAAGGATTTCATTCGTCACCCCTAATTCTGCTTTGCTGGTTGATTCTTAACCGAAGTCTGGTCATTGTTCGTTCACCCCTCGGCACAACGACTTTCTTTTTCCCGAAAAAAAAAAGAAATCAGCCTAAAAAAATGGAACAAAAAGAAAAGGAGAACAAAAGGGGCGACAGAGTCGCGCCGAGTGATTGTGAAACGAGAAAGAAAGAAAAGCCGATAACTCTATTGACCACGAAGGACCTTAATTACGGATGGATCGAGGAGTTTTTCAGGAGCGGGCAAGGGGATCGATGCTGGAATTTGGGGCATCGAAGCATCTAGGCGAAGGTAAATGAACTGGAAGAGATCTCAATCCGGAAAAATTAAGTAGCGCTGTATCGTGATTTTTATTGTATTACTCTGACACAATAAATAAAACTCTATACGGTCGCACAAAAAATTAATTATTTTATCCTAAATCAATTGTTCAAGAATAAACTCAATTATTATTTTACAATTGTTATTGCAAAATCCATTTAATTTCAATTCTATTTTAAACGGTGAAGAAGAATAATAAGCTCCTAAGATTTTTTTCTAAAACTTCGTATTTGATGATAAATTATTTGATAATATTTTTGATACTCTTATTTTATTTTTTGTAACTAATGGTATTACACATTTTTTCAAATATCTCAAAATATCGTGCTTTTTCTTTTCATCATTTACTTTCGTGGAGGATTATATCTTATGTTTTAGGTATGTGGGAGTTGATCGAATTATGATCAAATAATCAATTACTATAAATTTTAGTAAAAAATAGCTTTACAGACGTTTGACAATGTCAAGCTAACTGGTTTTCTTATTATATTTTGAAAAAATTTTACCCACAGGTTCATTCGTATCTCCGACCCAAAGCCCTTACACTGTCCTTATAAGATCAAAACGTGTACTTTTGCATCGGAGTAATGCAGTTACTACTACTCCGTACAACAAAATTTTTTTCCCGAAATTTAACGAAACAAGAAAGGACGGCATGATAAGTGAAACATTGTATATTCAGCAAGGGTAAATTTCAGTTTCCAATGGTATTATAATGAATTGCGCGGCGATAAGGCGTAACCTTGAGCGCGCCGCGGCATTGTACGGAGTAAGTTAAAATAATTGAGCCGACGTGATTTATGTAAATCCGCCGGATGAATTGCCGATCCGGAGAGAGAGAGAGAGAGAGGGAGAGGGAGCGAGGCTCCGGACCAATCAACGCACCTCGTTAGCGCGCTTCCTTTGTAAAATCATACCGAACTTTCCTGCCGCGGCGCATCGAGAATTCGAATTGGCTGTCATTGGAATGCAGACTACGTTCCTCGCGTGTCCCCGCGCTCGCCGGCCTTACGTATAGACACATCGCGAATTCGCTCGCTCGCGCGCCTTTGAGCGGTCAGGCCTGCGGAGGTACATCCGCCGCGCGGCGCCCGCGCTGGTACACACACCGCGCCGAGGATTCGAGAATCGATGGAAGATCTCGCGGGGGCCTACCCTCCTCCGATCTCCTCGATCGTGCTACTCTCCTTCGATTCTGTGAGTGACTTACAATGCCCGATAGCATCTCCCTAATGATCGGACACGAAACTCCCACACGCGGCCCCCGATCGCTCGCTCGCTCTCGACCCCTCCTCCCCCGCCCCTCGTGCGCCCCCCTCCGTCGGATGGGCAACACACAGCCCGTGGACGATTTGCGCGCTGCACAAATGCACGAGACAGAGAGGTACTGCGAGAGGGGGACGTTATCAATCGGACGTTCTTGAACGCTGATCCTCCTAATTGTTGACACGCTGCTGTACACGCTGACTCGACGCTGCGCGGAATTCACCGGGTGCGTTAAGTGTGTGCGAACATGTGCTTGGGTGCGTTCGCGCTTCTCGTGCGCTGGTCAATGAGTTTGCGCGCGTTTGAGAGAATGGGAAATGCTAACTTCTCGCGTTCTACCAAGTTTTAATTTCAAGCGGCACTGTTTCTTTATTGTTTCACTGTCTTTTATGCCTCGGCTTTTTCTTAGAAATAAGATTATTTTTACAAAAAATTCATAATCTACTGGCGGAGAAAGTAAAAGATACAAGCTTTGTGGGCATTGCATACTCAACGCCAATAACTTTTACGAATAATCCCCGTTAATGACATGAAAAAGCATGCTTAAGTGTTTCGATTTTCTTGTTTGCTATTTCAAAATGTTTCGGAAGAGTTTACTTATATTAAGTGTACATTATGCATATTTCAGTTGAGATAGCAATCTAATAAATATTATATCATAATATTATAAAATAACATATTATATTTTAATAGTTATTATAATTTCATTTACTATTAGTTAAAAAATATTAATTTTGCAATTTTCTTTTTGTTTCAGGTACGTACCTAATAGATTTAGATGAATATAAGGCATGTCATCGTATTTGTAAGTGAAACTGATGAACAATTATATAAATCATCAACTATAATTAGTATAGTGGGGGACATTCTATCTCGATTGTATAAAGACTTTCTACAATTTTAATGTGAAATTATTGTTCCTAAGTCACATTTTGATATTAGCGTCGAAGTTAACGTATTATAACGATGTGAAAAGTCGTTTGTTGCTAATTTTCATTAAAAACAGTAGGTCGGCTCTCTTGGGTTACTAATTTTTAACGAAAGTTAATAAATGATATTCCTTACACTTGTTAAAAAGAATTTGAATAAGATCTAGTAAATCTACTTTATTGTGAACAAAAAGTGTCGTATTAACGTAATAACAAGAGTACAGTATTAAGCAAGCTCTTGAGCCCTTTCAGTTTAACTCGGCTTGCATAGATTCGCGGTACTTAAGATAGATGAGTCAACTTCACGACAGGACCTCGGCAAGCCGGCGCGCGATGCTCCTTTAAGCCTTTTAAAGCGCCGCGCCGCGTGGATCATCCGCTCGAGAGGCAAGAATAAGCGCTATTTGTTTATCTAATTAGCCGGTGGGTGCAGTGCATAAGAAGGTTTTGCACAAGAGGCCACGGCGAACAGTCGCCGCAGTCATTTGTGCGCTGTCAATTATATGTGTCGTGCGGGCATGCCAATTACACATGCAGACAGTTAGTCAAGGAATGCTTATGGTTGTTTAGAAAGTACGATGATCTCAATAACGGTTACAATCTGTTGGAGCGATGACAGGTGGATAGCACAAAGCTTTCTACTGTGCCGAGGAAAAAATTTCTTTCGAAAATAAACGCCTTCCCAGACGGCATACCCCCCGAGACTATTGACGATGCTTTAAATAAATTAGAGTCTATTAGAAAGTATTTACGAGTGGGGTACGTGAGAAAACGCGCGATTAATAAGTACTCGCGGAAAAGAAATAAAATAAATGAAGACGTGAAATGCGCGAAAAAGGCAATTTGTTTAAACTAATAACCCTTTTGAGAAAATTAGCAGTTCAAATGATCAATTAGCCCTCATGCTGATGAAACATTCAACAAGATCTCGTAATAACGTTGCACAATGCATACATTTAAACTTACATTAGCTTTGTCCAAATTTTTTTCAGTCAGCATCATTTTTACAATTTTATTAAAACTAACTCGACAAATATCAGATCTGTCATTAATGTTTCTTACAAAGTAGCTTATTCATTTATTTTTTTCTACTTTCAAAAAAGTTTGACGTACGCAGGGAGAGTTAATTGCGAGGGTATATAGAAACGCTTCGCCGAGAGAGAACAATTTTACGCAATAACGCCGAAATTTCCATAAAATGAGGTAAAACACTAGTGGAAAGTGTACAGCAGGACAGTCGATATATCACATGCAGGGGGGGACGGGGCACGCGCCCAAGCGGTCCAACTCTCCGAGGAGCGTATAGCGCGCGAAAAAGGAAGAAATGAGCCGCGACGGACGAATGCGCGGCTATCCGTCATGTCCGCACAAAAGAGGCAGCGCTCACCCGGGCGGTCCCCCGCCACGCTCCCGTAATCGCGCGACACGAAACGGCAATCCTTCGCTGGAGGTGAACTCCGGGGCCCGGGGATAAATCGACAGGATGTAGTCGTTGAGTCGTGATATTGCCGGCCGACCCGGGGGCGAGGCGGAAGGGAAAGAGAGAGACGTTATGCTTGAGGGGGGGAGGTGGGCATTGTCGAGGAAGAATGCGCTCTTTTATTTGAATGCCGCCGCCGTGTGACATCGTCAACACTTCTGGGGCGAGCGCGAGCTTTTTTTTCCGGGCGCGACGCCCGACGCGCGCGTGATCGACGAGCTTCCCGGACAAAGCTGTTACGGCTATGCATAAGCTCCCGACGTGGATGGATAAAACGCCGGGAAATTTTCAATTTCCAAAAGTGAGGGAGGTGTTTTGATTAATTGGCTGCGTCGATGCGCTGATCAGGGGATTTATTATTTTTTAAATTTTGATGATTTACGCTTATGGGAATGGTTTTTTAACATTTATTTTTTAAATATTTAATAAAAGTAGTTTGACGCCTTAAAAGCCTCTAACAATTTTAGTTTCTTGTTTAAAGTTGCTTAGGTTTGTTGTTAGGTTTCTACTGAAAAATCTAATTTGTTTATTTTTGGACCTAGAACTTTGAAATTTTATAATATCTTTTTATTTATTTAAAGTTTCTAAACAATTGACTCAACCTATCAATCGAATATTCTTCACCTTATTATATTATCCTCGATAATTACTTAACACGAAAGGAAAATTCAATTAATTCTCTATATTTAAACATCAGCTAAAACAAGAGCTGACTCCTTTATCCACTTTCGCGCCCGACGTAAGCTACTATAACTCTATATATAACTATAAGCTATAGACTACAAGCTCTCGCTCCCGGATTAATTTGCGTCTTCCTTTGCAAACAGACTCCTCAATTTCAAGCCTCTCTCTCTCTCCCTCGCCGGTGAAAATCGACGCTGCTCTATAATAAAAATCCGGAAAAACAAGGAAGCGTCTCGAATATCCGGCAGCGTCGATGATTGGCGCACGCAGCGTGACACCGCCGCTTTTTCCCCTGCCCCCGCGTGCATTTTCGAGCGCGTATAGCCGCAGGCCCAGGGGTGACGCGGATGCGCGCCAGAGATGGTGGCGTCACGTGTGGGAGCGCGCGACCGGAGCCACGTGCCCGGTAGCCCGGCACGTGCGCGAATACCCCGCGCCACCGGTATACGTATGGTTTGCCGAGGTGGGTTTCGCACCCGAGAGTCTCCTTCCCCTCGTGCAGGAGCGTCGTATCTCCGGCATCGGCCGGCGTTTTTACGTTTTTTTTTCATTTCCCACCCTCTCCGCCCTCGATGTGTCTACTGCAGAACGGGGAAACTCGAACGATCGCTTTATTATAGAGTCGGCGCTGGCGTTTGTGCTTTTGCCGAATTGATGCTTTCTTCTTGAAATTGTTATAAGGAAGGAATCGGAGGGGCGTGGGCTTCGCTGATATTGGCAGCTTATGCAATGAATTCTCTAGAGCTAAAAATATAGCGATATATAAAATGAAATTTTTTTTCGAGAGACGATGGGAGGGAGTATTTGCTGATGATTGTATTTAGAAATGGTAATTGAATTTTACAAATGAAACGTTCATTCGTGGAGTAAAGTGACTCTAAACCAGGACGGGGGTTTGCCAAAAAAGCTCTTCAATCAGTATCAAGTTGCGAGGAAAATCAAATTAAACCGGCGAGACGTATCTTTCGTGAAAATTGAAAAACTCGGGAAGGTTTGATGCCAACTGTCATCAATAATGGCCGATCCATTTCGTTTAGTACACCGAGGTTTCTCCCGCAGAAATTCAATTGTTCAATTTTTATGGGAATATTTATTTTTGAATAATCTATTCGTGACGCGAACCGTATGTACCTTATTTTTATATTCTATTAAATCGTAAAATCTTTTACAATGCTACCCCATTAATCCTCACGGTTTATAGTTCCCCACGTTTTATTAACACTAGCAGCGGGTTTAAAAAAATTTACACTTTCCCGCACAATTGAAACGGTTTGACATAGCCGGCCGAGGTAATGACGAAATTCGCATTAAACACAGCTCAACAGCTCGCTACTTTTTTACAGCTTTCCTCATTACTTTTTCGTTGCGCACGGCGCGTTTCATTATGCCCCTGTCTCTTTCCCTCCCCGGCAATTTTGCAAATTAATGTCATAATTTGCGCCGGGGCGCGAGCGGAGAATTGCCGGAAGATTTGTGAGAGTTGTTCGCTCCTCCATAATGAAAGACGCTTTAAAACTCATTTCTTACAACATCGTTACGCGAGCGCGCGTGTGTGATGCAAAAGCGCCGAATGCCAGAAACTCCGAAACTGCCGCGGCGGAGGGAGGCCGCGCCATTGTGGCCAGCGAGAGCGTTAATCACGAGGTGTTAATGAGAGAAATCAAACGCTTCGCCCGAGCGGATAACGCCTGCGGGGGGCGCAATTTTTAATCTCGCCGCGTCTCTTTGTACAATTTGTTCGCTGTCCGCGATTCGAAAGTTCTATATTTGACGTTTTCAGAAAAATTGACGCGCTTGTAGGTCGGGGTTTAATTATGGTCTAGGATTATAATTACGATGATTATGATCAATGTAAGTCATTTCTGAACGGCAACCTTAATGCACATTTTTATTGTTTTACATTCTTTCAACACTATTATTACACACGAAAAAAAAATTCTGCTAAAAATTGCAATTGTCTATTTAAATAGTTTCAGACTATTCTTATTTGAAAAATTATTTCGTTTATAACATTAATGGAAATCTAAGAAATTGTACTATAGTTCTACAAAGTTTTAGAAGAATTTATTGCAATTTTTAGCATAATTTTTCTCGTGAAACTTTACACACAAAATAAGTATTTTTAATAAAGATCATTATATAAAAATAAATAATAAGTGCCTTTTTAATCTTCATGTATTTATTTTTATATAAAACTCAAAGAAATGCATGTGTGCCAGTATAAATCAACTAAGTGCTTCAAAAAGTTTATCCCGAGTGCATCAAAAATCATGCGCGTCAGCGCCTAATTGCAATCGATGCTCTAACGCAGGGATTTTCGTGTCGCATTCATGAGCCATGGAGAATACCGAAAATCGATTTGTTTCGCAAATTCTAATCGCGTAAGTAACGTGAGCGCGATCGATTATTTATTGTCGCACGCTTCTCCTTTGTACAATCAGTACAAATATTGACTGTGCCCGTTACTTCGACGCGCACATCGTATAGATTGATTCTTTATGGGGTAATGCATTTACATGCTGTTCACCCTCATAATGGTCCCTACGCACCGACTTGCTTAATACGGACGGACACGCTCGGGCGCACGCAACACATATCGGTACTCGAGGAAATTATCACTTTCAATTTCAATGCCGTTTGAATGTAATGCATTGTGAGTCGGAAAAAACTTTGAGGTATTACATGGGTTACTTTACAAAACATGTTTTTTTGAGTAAACAAGTGATAAATCGTGATAAATCGTGATAAATCGAATCTTTTAAAATTTAAATGAAATGAAAATCATTGCAGATAAAGTCAAGTTCGTTATTAATCGTTAAATGAATTTTCATTGATTTAATTTAACGCTGATTAATCAAGATTTCATTGATGATCAGTAAAATTTCATTGATTCTTTTACAGACCTTTTTTGAAAGTAAATAAAAAGTTTTTAAAAAAAGCCGCATACATTTAAATATAGCAGTATTATTTTATCAACAACTTGTACAATGTCCAATAACATCTGCTAAGGCGCGAACGTATTCGGTATTTGTGGGCAAGCGTGTGAGTTCGTGCGTGTGCTCAAACACGACTACATCTATGTGTCAACATAACGTCCCGAATCGATCTAAACTTGGATGAAGCCACATGGGAGCAGCAAAGATGGATTGCGAGATAAGGAGGCGTATCAGGACCAATCAATTACGGAGTCGAGGGTCGCGCGGGCCCCCGACCCCCGAATTATTTTACCTAAAGCGCGTATACATTATGCAGACGAAGGGAGGGGGGGGGAGGAGGGGGACAGCCAGCCTGGCCTCCCCGTAAAACGTTTTACGAGATCGAGCGCGGGGAGCTCCACTTAACCAGATATATCGCCTCCTCGGCCTCTCGCGGCGCGGCTCAACCAGGTGTTTAATTACGCCGCCGCCCGCGCAGTTTCCGCTAAATTTCACGCGTCTCGATGTCTTGCGGTCCCTTTCTCCTCTCCCCCCCCACCCCCCGGGACGCCGAGGAGAAAGAAAAAGCAAGTTTTTTTTTTTAAATCTCTCACTCGCGGAGGCACTTCATGCGAGTAGCTGCGCACAACGGCAGAAGTGCCGGGGGTAAACGAGGAAGCGAGAAGGAATCGCGAGTGCGTGAACAAAAAAGGAGCAGGAGCGGCGAAAAAAAGCAGCGAGGAGGAAAAGGAGGAAATTCGTGGCTCTCCTATGTACTTCTCTCTCTCACTCTCTTTCGCTCGCTCGCTCGCTCTCTCGAGGGACTCGTGACATTAGCGCGAAACAATCTGCCTAAAATGTGCGCGCGGCGAAAAATCTTTGTGCTCGAGTACGCCGGCGGCGCAGCCCTTGACTCCCGTGTAGAAAGGACCCCCTCGATTCGGGACCTCGTAGTGTACGCTCGTATATACACCGCGCGCGCGGGAAGGGAGCGAGAGTAGGGTGACGGGAGCAGGCTGCGGAGGGGGACGCTAATCCGGCGCGCGGGACGCTTTTTCATTGTGGCCTCTCGGCAGCGAGCGGTTTTTTTTTCTGTTACCTCGAAAAATCAAAGGAGAGAGAAAGGAGGAAGCTCGTAATTTTCGGCCTTATCTGCGAAATGAGCAAGTAGGCATTGAAACATAAACTGCCTGGTTCTCCACTCCACGGTGTATCCTCTTTCCTTATCTGGCGCGCGCGAGGACGGAGCTCTTCCCTTTTACTTTGCTTTATCGGAAATGAGAATGAAGTGCCAGGAAATCGAAATCTATTCTGCGCATTTGCTGTATTAAAGTCTTGAGAGGGGAGAGGGGGGAAGAAGAAACGGAGAGAAAAAGACGGAGATGGAGACGGAGGAAGAGAGAGTAGGGACGAGTTGCTTTATATTACGTGTACATGTTGAAAGATTGGTTCGTGAGAGGGAGTGAGTCGCTGCGGAAAAGCTCGTTATGGACGCTGGGCACTAATCTTTGTTGAGAATGAGTACATTTGAAAGGTTCGAGAGAGAACTTTTGTTGTGATCGGTAGTTTATGGCGGATGGAGGGGCTTGATCGATTTCCACCGTCGCTTTAGAAAAGGAAGTCATTTACAAAACTAAAATTTCGAAAACATTAGCTGCATGATTATTCTGAATAATTACGTCATCGTTAGATAAATTTTCGGTAAAAGAGCGTATGAAAGAAATTTAATAAAAATGCCCTTCGCAACTAAACAGCAGCCATGTGTTTGTATTTGAATAGTATGTTTCAACAGATATTGGAGATTACGTATAGCGCGTTAATATTAAAACCACGGGGGCTGACTATGAAATGTAAACGGAACAACAGCGACTCGGGGGTTGGGAAGATTTTCGCTTGGGGTAAGGAAGCCCTCACCTCATATTTCAACGTGAGAGAAGCGTCTTACTCGTGACAATGAAATAAATCAATAGAGATTCCATGTTTATTTTCTCGCATCATCACGTTTTTCACGCGTACTATGAAAATCTGCTTCTTACGTAACCTCTTTTGTATTATTGATATTAAAATGAAAAGCACAAAATAAACAAAAAATTAATTGGAAATTTATTTAAAATTGATTGATATTATTTCATTATTATACTTTACAAACGCTACTGTAATTTTATAGGTGAATTCAAGTTGCTTTATAATTGATGTTTGTTTGTATTTTATGCATGAAATAATAACAAATTTAAATGTAGAAAACAAATTAGATGGTAAAAGTATAAACAAAATTTGTAATATAACGCATTTTCATTTTATTGATCAATTTGAGGAAACTGCATGTTACAGACGATACGCTCGAGTTTAGGTGTTTGCGGTTTTCGATAAACTCCTCATAACGTTGCTCTTGACGTTTTGAACACCCACGCAAACCTGTTGATCTGTACTATTTGAATGAAGCTGTGATAATTCTGTATATTAGGTGCATTAATTTGTAACAAAACAATCGAGCGCAAGCATGTAATTAAATAATTTAACAAGGCACATCAGTTAAATAGTTTTCGTTGCAAAAGAAAATGTCTATTTCTTAATAAATCATTAATAAGTATTTTAACCTGCGTTACATCACGCGCAAGACATCAAAAATAATGACACGCACTTTTAACGGCCGTTACCGAAGTATTAAGGATAATTCTTTATGAATTCGTAATTCACGCGTTATGAAAATTTATACTCCATTACACGGTGTTAAACCACAAAGGCAGTAACGTCGAAAGGTTACTCTCTCCGGCCGGCGACTATTTCCCGGCGCAATAAAGCAAAATACTTTTCCTCGCTCTTCCGAGCATCCCATTGATGGCTCTATTCGTCGGTTCTCCTACTCTCACGGTATACGTGTGCTTGCGTCACGCGCTCACGCAATATCCTCTTATTTAGGGGGAAGTGTTAAGTTTATTTCCCCATTGCAGGACGCGCGAACTGCGAACGCCACGTCCTTCCTCCGAATGCGCACTGGCGCGCTAACGTCCCGATCGAATTATACGCTCGGCTCGCCGAGAAAGTGCGCCGCGCGGCCCGGCGGCTGCTGAAATTCGATTCGGGGCCGAAAATTAAAACGCGTGCGAGGGGAAAAATAGCTGTGCCGGGGCTTTACGAGTTCATCCTTTGCCGGCGACGTTTCGGGACAATGAGCGACCGACGTTATGGCCGGTTTAAAGTTTCGCCCGTAACCGTGTCTGGAAAATTGAAGCTTTAAAATACAATCTAGATTGATCCTTTTAAATAGTTTAAATATTGGAAATCAATAATCGTGGATACTTTCTAATGTTGAATTTGCGAAAAACCTCGAAATGCTCTAAAACTTAGTGAAATCGGCATAAAAAATGAATATTACATGTTACGGATTTCGCATTATGCACTGAAAAAAGCGTAGTTAAGGAAAAATTACTATTAATGTAGTAATAAACTTTTATAATATTTTTCACTAATTTTTAACGCAATCAGAGCTTTTTCACTAAATCATCTTGAGACCGTAGACAAAAAAATGTTAAACTGTTAAATGGCACGCTCAAGCTTTAAAAATTTTCGTTTCTCATCCAACAAAACGTCCGGCGGTGGAGAGTATTTAAAATACAAATTTCTCATTAAAAGAGTCGCGCATACGTCGAGTTGCAAAATTGCTCGCGGCGAGTTATATTTGCACTTAATTTTCCTCCGCCAACGGGGGGACGGACGGCCGCTCGCGAAATTATTTGCACTGGCCGCGAGGCCCCGGCCGCCTTCGACAAACAAAAATCGACGTTTCGCCAAATGCAATGAGCGGCCGCGCGCTAATTGCCCGGATATCCTTCGCAAATCTCGCGTCTCGCGCGTGTGTACACTCGGGGGGTGGGCGGGCGCGCTTTCGGGGGCGTCGAGCGTACGCTCGCGAGCGAGAGGTTGGAAAAGCGAAAGCGTCGCGTCTGGCCGGCGCGGGCGAGTCGCGAAAAAGCATCCGGGATGAGAGCGCGTTTTTCCACGGTGGATCCTTTGGCCGGGGCCGCACTGTGTTTACTCCGAAAATCCGATCGCCGAGTGCTTTCTCGTGTGTCTGCGGGGGAGATTGCTTTTAATTAAAGGGAATTCAGTAATTGAAGTTGGATCCGCGCTCTCTTTTTTCGTCCGACTGCTTCTTTTTCGACGCCACCCGTATATATACTTAGCCGAAACGCCGCGATTAAATTCAAACCGAGCCGAATCGCGTTAAATATTTCGTACGCAGAGTTGGGGACGAAATTTCTGCCTCTAATCGTAAAAAAGTGACGGAATCGTGGACACTGAAAAACAATTTAAGCAATTAATCATATTTCGTTTTAAAGGTGGATACTTTAAACAATGTTTTATAGTATAGCTTAGGCTGAAAGTCAATGATAAAATGTTAAATTGAAAGGGCGATGTATTAAATGATTAATCGAAAGGCATCGTATAAAATTAAAAGGATCATTTCCATTTTATCATTTTTTAATCAAAGAATTTTTCCTAAAATAAATATAATTTATTTATTAAATTCAGATTTGTAAAACTACCGCTGTTTATTATTTTATAACAATTTTATAGGGATTAAGCTCTCATAAAATATCTGCAAAAACTATGAAAAATTTAACTGCGATTTTATTAAACTTTACAACTGGAGATTCTTTAGATCACTGCGATATTTACAAATAAATAAACATTGTTTATACACACTATATTTTCATTTTCACTCTGAAAATTAATAAATTCATTTTACGAAGGCTGTACCGCACGAGTCTAAAATGCACCCTCTTAATCTTAATTACAAAAAGGGTTGAGAGGTCCGAGCAAAATGGAAATTCAAAGAAATTCCCGCAAAACAAATAATAAACAAATAAAATTACTCAAGGCAAGAGAGCAAGAAACTCTCATGCATATTCCACTGTCATATGCAAGCGCAGCGGGCAAAGGGGGAAAGGTTGAAGTACACGTATGAAGATGAAAAATAATGAGCAAGGATTGAAGTATATGTGTGAAAAAAGAAAGAAAACCCCAGAGTCCAGACGAAGGCGGCGGGGGACCAGGCGGGGGGGCGGTAAGAGCCTTTCGCGGATGGGGACGAGCGAAAAGCTGGCGGAAGGGGAGAGAGAGCGAAGCTTGCGCGAAGGAGCAGACCGCGCATTACCGCGAGGTAATCTCAATGATTGCGATGCCGCCTAGCGAGAGAGAGAGAGAGAGGGAGCGAGCACCGCGGCGCGCACGTGCGGCGCGTTCGCGGCCCGTGTGTAAACCGCATTACCGCAGCCTACAACGAATAGGTTCGATTTGAATTTTAGCGCGAGAACATATCGCCGGAAAAAGTATTAAATGTTGAGAAAATTATGAGCCGGCAACGGCGCGGGCATTTACCGCATATCCCGCGGAACGAGAGAGAGTTTATAACGCGCGAGAGCGTGTTATTTTATCCATCTTTAGGTGAGCTCGTGTGAGAGATCGACAATAGCCCGGGGTACGTACGTCTCCCGCGCCGTGTCTTTTCCGTGTGAGCGATTCGTAAGTACGGGCGAAATTGCGATCCCGTAATTGTCCTTCAAATCTCAACGTGTGGGTAGCTAGAACATCTGCTTGGATGTTGGCATTGCGCGTAGCATTCAGATTTCTCCGATTATTCTAAATCTAACTTATGTAAGTTTTTACTTTCGTGATTCGTTTTATCGTTTCATTATAGGTTTATCGGAGATGTTTAAGTGCATTCGATGCAACACCTTGCGGAAAATCCTGTGCAGGAATTTTTCCTGAATTTCTTCATAAGATAGATATTCTCCACAAGTATTTTTGAAAAAATTTCATAGGCCTTTTTAAAAAAACGGTAAAATGTTGTAGAAATTTCGGTAAATATTTTACAGAATACGTAAATATAAAGATAAAAATTAATATCGCAAATAAATCTTGTAGCAACAAATCATCTTAGAAATCTGCCGAAAGATATACCCCAGTATTACATCTTATTCGTTCGACATTTCTCGTTCATTTAGTGACCAAGTTAGGAAATAGGCGAAAGATATCCGGAAAATCGTTTCAGAAGTTTATTATTTTAAGTTTTTGTTACTAGATCTAATTCAAAATTTAATTACCTAGATGTAAATAATACATTTCCTATTTTTCAAATAAAAATCGTCACTAACTTTTTCACAAAAGTACGACATTCAATAGCGTTCTACTTAAGTGCCCAGACGCAAGAAAACGAAAAAGAAACCTTTTCCAATAAAACTCATTTTTCCGGCAATTAATCGACCAAGAGAAACTAAGCAGCCAGCCTGATTAATCGCCGGGGCATTTTTCCGACGACTCGAGGCCACTGCGGCGCATTAATTAATGCTGTTTGGTCTCGCGCGCCGCGATCCTTTAGAAAGTCTCGTTTGTAAAATTCAGTTATCCCGGCGAAACTCGCGCGCGCGACAAACGTACGTATACACACAAGCGGGAGGGGACCGAGATATCCGCGGCGCTCCGGAGTCGGTGAATTTCGTCGCGCGCGCGGCCCGACGGGGCGACGACAGGAATTTTTCCCCCCGGTGCATAAAGCCGGTATACGATATCTGCATGCGCGCGCGCGGGCCGCATTATTACACGCCGCGCGGGTTCGCTTTTGCGCCCGCCGCGAGGTCTCGGATGCCGCGCGTTCCCCCCGCCGAGCGGCAAGAATTTTCCGTCGGGGCTTTCGTCGTGCGCCCGGCATTATTAATTCGCGCGTATCGCTAATTTATTTTCAGCCTGCCGACGTCCCCGCGGTTGCCTTTACCGGCGAAGCGCTCATTCTCAAGTAATATCGCTCGTTAAAACCGTGGGTAGAACACTATTACACGGGGCATTTTAAAAATCGGAGGTTCTTATTATTAATAATTTTGATTGGTCACATTTGTTTCGGAGATTCAATTTTTGCTTGCGCCGGGGGTACTTAGAGAGCGAATATATTATGGAGTCTTAATTTATTAATATTTGTGAGAAAATAAAAATATTTTTTAATGCAATAACAAAGATTCTAAAAAAAGTAAACTACTTTTTTCATTTTACTTTTTCTTACGTTTAACGAGGAGTTATTCAGTCTTTGTAATCACAACCCACTTTTAAACAAGTGTTTCTGCAATCGATGCGAAGTAAATTTATATGTTAATCAATAATAATGTATAATAAACTAATTCATTTTTTAAATAAATTAAATCATTAAATTTCTTTTGGCAATTCAATAAATCATTGATTTAATTACTTTGTGTGATATATACTCATTTAAATTACAGCGCGATTAGGCCTTGTCCGTCACAAAGCTTCCTGTACGAGAAAGCAATAATAGAAATATCAGGATATGTAAAAATCGTTAAAGAAAAGCGAAAATATTCTTGATAAAATCGTTCGATCCAGCACCTACATTAAACGCGCTCTTTTCAAATTCATGCAAATACCCTACGCTGAAGAGCAATATTATCCTCGTTACAATCAAATTCGCATCGCCACCGAGGTTTCCCCTCCGATCGGGCGTGAAAATTTTCCCGGACGGCGCGGCGTTCCCCGGGGAAAACTCATTTTTCACCGAGTCGAACGACCTGCACTTACAAGAGCAAATATTTATCCCGGTGAACCTCGAGGTTTCCCCCAAGACACTCCTGCCACTCTTTCTCTCTCTCCCTGAGCACGCGCCGCCTCAAACAGCATCGAGAGGAGCGCACGCGATAACCGCGCGCATTCCATTGTCGAGTTGAGTACATAACCGCTGCTGCTCGCGCGCGCGCGCGGGGAATAAAGAAGAAGTTCGAGCATGCGGCGCGTCTTATTTTCTTTTTCTCGAGGCGAATATGCGCGGCGGCCCCGCAGTGTGCGCCGTTTCCGCGATTCCTTCGCGCGTGCTTTTCCCCGCTGAGCGGGACGAATCCCCCTCGGCTTGTAAGGCGCTACCTCGCGGCGGCTGCCGCTGCCGATGGCTCGCGGGGGCCCCCGCGGAAAATCGTGAATTGGAAGGTACACGGCGCAATGCTCCGGTGTGTACTCCCCGGCGTAGATTTAATGTGCGCGTGACCAGTTAACCTAACGATCTTTCTCCCTCTGAGCCTGCCGACGAGGTCGTGCAATCGAACAAGGATTTGGCGTTTCACTTCGGTCTACATTGTTACGTCGGGGCAATTTCTTTTTTTTCTTGTTTATTGCGATGCAAATTGTCGAAAAACTAAACGAGTTTTAATTGTGTCACTGATAATTAAAAACTTAAATATTAAAAGTTATCTTTATTTCATTTTCCTTCTTATTCCTTTATTTGGATGTTGCATGTAGATATTTTCTCGTGCGCATTCATGATCACCAGTTTCAAAAGGATTATATCGCTTTTGTTTATCTACAAACGAGATGTTTTTCTTCAGCTGTAAAAAACTTATCACCTTTCTTGAGTAATCAAAAAAATTGTGGCCATTCAAGGATCATACAAGTCATCAATTTTTCTGAGCTGTAAATGAAATATGTTTCTTCAGCTGCAAAAGTGTTATCACCTTTTTTGAGCCACAAATCAATTATTATTTTTCATCATTTGACAGAGAGATAGAGGAATTCGTAAGAGACATATAGCTTACCATCTATTTTGAACAAATGACATTGCCTTCTTTCAACTGCAAAGTATAGTTATCACCTTTGTCCAGCTAAATGGATTACCACTTTTCATGAGCGACCAAAAAGTTACCATATTTCTTATTGTTTAATGTCTTGCATTTACAACTGCCTTCTTTATTTGACGTCAAACGAACTATTATTTTTTTGTCCTGTAAACATTAAGATCATCTTCTACTTAACTGCCGAAATATTCCATTCCCTTTATAAATAATAATTATTATTACTGTCGTTTTATTGTCAATTTAAAAGGTACTGTGTAATTTCAAGCTTTCTAATGAAGAACAACAAAAGTCACATTAGTACATCGGCAATAAAAAAAAACCTCTTGTTAACATCACTTAAAAATCGCCGACGTATTTCATCGCGCGAAAAATTACGCGCGAAATGATTGAAATGTTTAAACTAGTTATCGCGCAATGAAAGCGTCAGCTACAAATTTAGAACACCGCAGGAACAATGCGAGCACAAAGGCGAGCGAGCCCGTTTCTCAGGCCCGGCGAGATCCGTCGCGCATTAGTCGCGATCGTGGCTCATTGGCCGTTCGGCCGTTACAGCCGCTTGAGCGACATCATAAAAGTACCACGCCATAAATAAAGCCGGGGCTCGCGCGAGCCTCGCGCCCAGCCGCGAAGATAAGCACCGCCGCAGCCGCCGCCTCGGCGTCCCTTCGCCCCTCTCGACTCTGCGTATACGCGGTCCCCGAACCAGGTGCTCTTTTTCGGGACCCGCGAGAAAACGAGGCACGCGTCGCTTTTTTTCACGCGGCGCCCGCGTTGCGCCCGGTCCTTTGTGACCTTTTCGATATCGCTGGTAGATTACGGGTGGGTACACCCCGAGGACCCGAGGGTGCGGATGCGCACGCAGCCACGAAATCGGCTTTGGATTTTGGTCGTACGACGGCTGATGGCTATTAATGCGAGATGACGCCGATGGAGAATTTTCGATGCCGCGCGCAGATAACCCGGGTCTAGCTTTCGAGCGCCACAAGCTGGGCGATTAGCATCGGCGGTTTGAGGTCGCTGATTTGAAAGAAGTAACGTGATGCGAAAAAAAACATTAAACGACGGATTAGTTTTTTGATGTTTTAGGTGATTGCTTGATGCAATCGAAGATTCTAATCGGGAGTACCCTTTTAAATACAATAGTTTTAAACAAACATGAGCAGGAATACAAAGCTGATCGTATAGTATTGACATGACCTGTGCACACTTCTCTTTTAATTGTACATATAATTCTTGCAAAGTCCTTACTTTAATTTAGTACTGCGTGTTTCGTATATAAACAAGGTTAATTTATTTTCATATTTATTATGTCTTACGATGAAAATGTTTAACAAATTCTAGGGAATAATATAAATTTTAACACGACCTGCTGATAGCAACAAAATTCGCCAAGGCGTCGTCCTAAATATGAATAAACTCAAAGTTCTTAATTGCACTTGGAAAAAATTATTCCTATAAAATTAGTACTAACATTGCTAAAATTTAGAGAGACATTCGAGACCTTCCAGTATTCACTTATCAAACAATCATCAACTTTCTAAATTGTGTACAACAGAAAAAATTGCAATCATTATATTTACAAAAGAGCTTTTTCTTCCTCCTCCCGCGAGTCCAGAACAATCGAATTTAAAAAATTAAACAAACTTTACATAAGGCACCTCGCGCGCACGCGATTCCCATGTAAAATAACCGACATTATCAAGTAAATTTACACTGTGTACACAATGCAATTACAGCGGCGCGCAGTCGTCTGGCGCAAAGCTCGAGCGAGAAGGCGGTGGCGGCCGCGGAGTCTTCCGCTCGCTTTCTCCGCGGGCGCGCGCGCGCCTAGATTCGCCGGCCGCGAAATCACGAGGCATTGTCCCGGAGTTTCGCTCGGGTGCGCGTGTCGTGTCCGCGCTCTCGGGTCGCCGGGGATACAGCATTCGGCGCCGAGCGAAACCGGGTCGGGGCGCGTCCGATCCCGCGGCGGGCGTCACGATCGCGCTCGCGGCGCGTATATTTCATCGAAAATTAATTAGTCGCCCGGCGCGCTGGGTATAATGTTTAAAAGAGGGGGGGACCCCGGGAGACAATCCCATCTCGCAGCCCTTAAGGTCGCGCGGGCGGCGCTCTCCTAGAGCCGGTGAAATATGACGCCGACGGCGAGCGGGATATGTTGTAATGCTTGCATTTAATATTCCTAAGTGACAGGTGACTAATCAATCTTTCGCCTCGTTTCGTTTGAGCGAATTTTTTTTTTTTAAGCGCGGTGGTAATGGGTTGGACTGTTGACGTGGCTTTTACGACTGTGAATGATATGTTTTATAGGGTAGAGACAAACTCACGTTCGTAAATTAAATTTATACTCAAGTAAAAATTGGATACATTATCGTTTTCCTTATGTATGATCGAAAAATCTATCATATTTCGGAGCACCTGAATAATCTTATCTATATAAGAAAATAGTATATTCGTTAATTATTTAGGTACACAAGGAATTTGTTTTAAATAAAATGTTTGCTTTTGTACAGATTTGAATCTTCTTTAAACGTTTAATAGTTAGTTTTCTTCAATGATCATTAAAGGATTTGACAATTGTATATTATATAGCTACCGTTAGGGCATATCTTCTGGTATCCTCCCTGAATTTGGACCATGCAGTACACGATTCTTTTTTAATTTGATATAGATCTAAAAACGCGATTTGATTGGTTCATTAATATATTAAAAATTCAAAAACTTTATAATCTCAAAAATTAATGAATCATACGTTTGACTAAATAAATACCTAGGAGGAAACTTGAGCGCGCGAAGCGCCTTGCATTTTGCCAGTACCTTTAAAAAAATAAATCAAAAGTTAAAAAAACACCATAAAAAGTTTCAAAGTAAACATCTTTTGGTCTTTGAAGTTGCGAAACTTCACTTTCGTGCGCGAAAGAATTACTTCTCGCAAGTCAGCCGCTCGCGGGGTGATTTTTCAAGCGGCCAGTCGTGCCGGCGCAATGAAAGCGAATGGATGGCACGCGGGCGTCTAGCAATCCCGAGCAGCGATGCATGCATCATCTCGGGAACGATATTTCGCGGTGTCGGTCACTTAATGAATCCCCGGGCAACGAGTCGCCCCGGCCCGAACGGCAATAGACGTCAGCGATAAGCATCTCCGTTAGATAATTCGAGCGCGCGGCTGCGCGGGGTAAGACGGACGAAAAGCGCCGGATTCGCGGGAAAGCGCGAGAGCCGGTCACGCCGAGCAGAGACGAATCGACTTATGGGAAATAAATTTGCGGCCGTATATCCAGCGGTTAGGCGCCGGCGGAAAAAAATCGCGTAAGACTCGCGGGTGATAAATCTCGGCAGAAACCGATAATTAAGGCGCGAAAAAGTCTGTTAAATCTTGAGGATTGTGTAATAAATATATTTTGTTTCGTTTAATCGGACTTTTACATCTTGTCGAGCGTGACTAATGTAAACCTATTTAGCATATCTTGCGTAATGCGATTTTAACGTTATGTAGGTATTGCAGTTTCTTAATGAAACTCGACACGCGTATGATGACTTCGTCATGAACATTTATTTAAAATGTTTCCTCGGATTCTTTTTGCGTTTATCACTTAATTATTATTGTATGCACGTGAGATTTTTATGAATATGAAAATAGAAATTATGTAAAATTGAGAAATTAAGTTAAACTTTGAGTTAAGTAATCTTCTTGTATATGCTAAATTATTATATGGTTGAAATTTTAATATTTATTTTATTATAATAAATACTAAATTTAGATTATTATAATTTGTTGCTTCCTGCAAAAATTATACATAAAAACTTATTAGCACTTACAAATGATTTAGAAAAAAAAATGGACATAAAGCATTATTTCGAAGGATAGGGAAAAACAATAAAGATAAAAAAGTGAACAATTTCGCTGTAATGGTTGTAGCTCTCATACCGGTAGCCAACATCTACAGCAGTAGTAGCAGTAATGTCCCGCGATAAGCCACTAATCTCCGTATGGGGTGTCCCCGGTGGGAGCGGGTAAGCGCGTGCCGTGTAATCCGTCGAGAGGCCGGCCATTAACCAACTCGCAAAAAAAAAACTAAAGCAGCACGCGGAGCCAGAAAAGAAAGAGAAAAAGGAAATCCCCCGGCGTTTCATCGGAGCACAATATATCATTTTGCAGGAGACTCGCTCCGTCGAAAAATCCCCTCTGACCTTATTTTCACCGAGCTTTTTTCGCCCCTTTTCGGGTCCCTTTAACCCCCCCTCCCCCCTCTCTGCTCGGCTTCTTTGTTGAAGGGGATGTCGACGCGTCTCACGTGCTCGAAACGCCGGAGCACGGAGCACACCGGGTATTACTACTAATGTAATCTTCTTTAAGCATATGTCGGTATGACTGATTGGCCCGACAAAACCGTCGGCAAATAATGGCATACGGATGCTAAGGGATGTACGTAAGGAGGATGCGCCGAAAGGGGCGGAGAGTTTATGTTAAACAGCTTTTCTAATAGAAATGAATAACACACCGTGCATAAAATTTCAATTTTTACTTCTTTTTAAAATACTTTACTTAAATCAATTCTTTGCTTACTGATTTGTAAACCTTTAAGTACAAATTAACAATTTCTGCGAATGCGCAATTGTATATCTTCTCAATTTTTTTATTTATTAAGACATTAATCATTTTTGATAAAAGCACGAATCGTTAAATTTTCTTTGAAAAAAAAAATATTAATTAATTATCGTTCGAAAAGTAAGAGATGAAAGAAGGCTCAACGGGAGCGAGACAATGGAGTGGATAAAATATGGGAGCATCGCTTTCCCCCGTTCGGCACTTGGCATGCATGATCCAACTTTTTTCATTCAGGGCGCGTGCGCCATAAGCTCGCGAGCGACGGGAGGAAATCACATGTGGGATACCGACTGCGCCCGTTGAAAAGCCTCGAGGATCCCGCTGGTAGTCCGTCCGCGTCAACAGCTTTATTGATTTCGTTACGGCGAGTCCATCTTCGAAAAAAACCCCGGTTGCACAGATTGTCTCCCTTTTATCCCCGCAAAGTAATTTTCAAATTGATTTATGAACGCCTCATTTGGCGGGCATTTAAGCCGCCGTGAAAAAATGGATGTTTAAATAGTGACGAGGAAATCTCGATTTGCATAATGACGTGACGATTGTAACATTGCATATTTTCGTGGATAAAAAGAATTATAAATAAAAAATATAAATATTTATAATAAGAAAGAACAAGGTTTAACAAAAAATGAAGTTTAATAGAAAAGGGAGGAGATCTTTGCTACCGGAATAAAGTAATACTTAAGCCGAAAATCATCCCCTATCCTAAAATCGACCACCTATTCAATCTCCTTTGGGGTATTTCCCTAGCGATTCTCTAATCACGCAAAAAGGACAATTAACAGCGGAGACGGATTACTCCCAATTGGGAGGCTACAATCTTATAAGACACCGTCACAGCCGCAGTAACGAAGTAGACGATCGTACGTGTGGTTGCCACCCTCTTCGATAGTTTCGTTACACAATACCCTCGAGCCATAAAGCATTGGATTCCACCTACTCTAATTTTCTCAGATCAATCAGATTACGTCAGATGATAGTCTTTAAAAGTTCCTTATCTTTGATGGCGCACGTGCTGATCTCGAATAAATATATCAGTATCCAATTTCAAGGTCAGATTTATTATTAAGGTTTTACCGATTTTTGATCATTACATATCAAAGTTTATGTTTTTTTCGAAATAGGATGACGTTGCATTTTGGAAATTTATTTTAAAATAAAGCCTTTTTTTATAAACTATACTTTTACAAAGTATTTGAGGTTTCTTCTAAATGTGACGCAAGTAAAGCTGAAGGAAAATCTCACGCTCGTCATACCGATGCAGAAATTAATCTATCCACTTTGCGCTCGAAGCGCACGAAGTTGCGAATCTCTCTGGTTACCTTTTACTTTTGACTGTAAGGCGGCTCATTGCTTTCCTCTCAGAGACGTGATTTTAGCTGACTATGTATACTCACTCTGTCACGCGCCAAGTAGCTCGACGTGTTAATTTTGAGCTCTTCAATGAATATTACAGCTCGGAATTTCTCTTCCTCGTATAATAAGACCGGATTATCTTATAAATTCTTAATTTAAGTTAGCGAACTATTGTACCTTATTTTAGAAAGTACCTCTTACTCGATTAGCTACATTGTTGTAATCTTTTGATTTAAACGGTTTAATATCATATTTTTCCACTTTAATGTTTCTCAGTCCTAATAAAGTAATTGTCAAGAATAAAGCTGGTACGATTACGAAATAATGTAAATTATTGCCTTCTTAAATTTTATCTGAAATTATTTTTCAAATAATCACTCGATGGTATTTACAATCTGCAGTCCATTAATAATAGTAATCACCAGTAATTATACATCTAATTGCTGTGCAATTTAGCTCAAATAAAACACCAAGTAACAATTTGTTACCCGAAGCAGAAGCAATAATATCGAACAAACCGTGTACTTGCCGAACAAAAAAAGGTGTGTCCGACAAGCGATGCAGGAGTATTATTCCCGATTTCTTTTTTACTTCGTCGATGAGGCGGAATCTTCGACTCTTACAGCCTGTTAAAAGACGCCGGCAGGAGAATAAGTGGAGGAGAAAGGGAACCCCCGGAGAAGCCTTGTGTTTCACGGGCTTTCCCGCGATTTTCCGGAGATTGAGTTACATACGGGCCGCCGCGAACGGCAGTAGAATGCGGGAAACCGCGCGATGCACTCGCTTCGTGGTAACGCGATGCGAAATGCTGCCGCCGCCGCACACACCAAGACAAACTCGCCGAAGCTTCGCCTTCCCCTTGTCGTCGAGACCAACACGACGTGGTGCAACATTTTTCTTGCGTTCGATCCTTCTTTTACACTTTTTCTTTTTATTTTAAAACTAAAGTGACAGGTGTACTGATTTTCGAAATATCAAACTAGGTTCCTGAGTATGCAAGTGCATCTCGGTTCCTAGGTATGCAAGCGCATCTAAGTTCGTAGATTTGTAAGTGCATCTAAATTACCTAGGCATAAAAGTGCATCTAGGTGCATAGGTGTATAAATTGCATCTAGAACTTTTGAACTTGATATTTTGATGAAAATTTTGAAAAAAATCATACACACTGTCTTTCCTTTGCAACTATTCAAATAGGTGCAACAATTTTATTCTGAAGTGTAATGAAACATTTCAAGAATGTTTTAATTTAGTCCTACCCCCTTTTTATGCGCACTGAAAAGATACGACGAAATGTATAAAAGGAATTTCCATGTTACGAAGATTCAAACATTTATTTCTAAGGCACATAATTTTTCTATTTAATTTGTACTATAAAACTGTGCGGCCACTCCAAAATTAGTCCAAAAAATTCGTCTGATTTATCGAGTTTTCAGAACCGCCGCCAAAATATAGATCAATTTGAAAACCTCCGGCGAGTTAGCGAGTCAGTCAGATTTGGGTTGGGTTACAGTAGTGAGTTAGAGAAAGGTCGTATTTACGGCCGGTATGAAAGTAGATGCCCGATAATCCGGCTATCAAAACTTGAACAATGAAACGTCTCGCCGTGGGTGCACGTAAGTCGGCGAATGGAAAGTTCCCCCCGACGAGAGGAGCACGTTTCGCGGCGACTTGCGCATGCATGCATGCATGCGCGCCGGGAGGGAAAAATTATCCGCGCATACACTTACCGCCGCCCTTATACAGCCCGTAGAAAGTTTTTGATTGCTAATTACGTTTTATTTACGCTGCCCTCCCTGCGCTAATGGACGGACTCGGCCGTACGGGAAGTAACGGGGGCCTCGTTAGACGTGACGGGAAACAAAAGATTATTAAAAATTACGACGCGAGTAAATTTGAGGCACGCAACGCCGAGTCGCGCCTAGCTTCTTTCGCGCGGAAATAAATGCTTCGATTGATTTTAATAACGCATTATTCATCGAATGCCTTTTTTTTTCGTTGCAATGCAACGTGCAGTCATTCACGGCATAATCTGCTATTTTAATCAATGGACAGGTATGATTTATGAAAATAGCGTGTAAATTCGAATAACACTGTTTAAATGACAGCATTGTTTTCATTAGTAAATCATTTATCACGAGTAACGAATCATAAATTAACATTTTTTTTTCTCCAAATTGCAGGAAAATTAATATTTCGCGCTGTTTACACGGCAATTAACTAATCAACCTTTCATTAATTTCGATTCGTCGGCGGTCCGTTTAAAGCGACCATTAAATTTGTCGCTTAATCAGCGAGGGACATTTGACGTGACTATGCACAAAGGCTAAAAAGAGCCATTGTTCATAAACGTCGATCGTTTTCTAGGCACGTCGTTGGCCGGCGTGCGCACAGTTTGCCCGGTGTTCGGCCGAACGAGGAAGAGCCCCGCGTCTGGTCGGCGGATTTTGATCGACGCAAAAAGTATGCCGTCTTTGAAACAATAAGCCATCGCCGGTGAAGACGAGCGTAAATTCCGCGTAACGCCAACGCCGCGAGCGCGCGCAGCTAAAATTAATATGTAAAGGTTCGACGGGTGAAATGCGTGAAAGTCGCGGCAAGGAAAATACGGCGAATATTGACTTTACCAATAAAATCTGAAAACATGGTACGCAAAATTTGTGCAATCATTCTTTTGTCTACTTCAAATTTATGTTTAAATGTCCAACGAAATTTTAGTACTGTAATTATTCAAAAAACAGTTTTATAGGTATAAATTGAATTGTTTGAATTAACGAAAGAAAATGCAAATTTTTTAATTAAGATTTTACCTTTTTCTAGAAGCAACGTTTTCATTAAATAAATGGTTTACTTAAAGTGACGAGATGTTTGTTTTAGCTCGATCTCCGCGGACAATCTCGTAGTAAGAGAAAAGGAAAGCGAGAAAAAAGGGTCTGAATGATGTTCTGTTATCATCTTTTCAAGAAAAGTAAATTGAATAGATCATGCAGAAAGATTAGCGCCCTCGCCGGGATAAGTACCGCGAACAAATTATTCCCCGCTGAATAATTAGCAAAAGGATCCAACAATAAACGTGAGCTCCCTCAAGAATTCTCACAAACTACTCGAGGAAAGTGAAACCATTAACGCGCGCTCGAAAGAAAAGGGGCCTAGGAAATAGACTTATATCCCCCGCGCTCACGAGGTTCGACTGCACACGACTGCAATAAATCCTCTTCTCTCTCTTTCTCTCTCGCGTCCCATCCGTCCTTCCTTCTCTTTCTCACTTTTCGACCTCGTCGCAGGGACTATCGGGTGTTCGGATTGTATAAGAGCGGAGCTCTGGGCCCGTGCTCGTTTTCGAGCGCAAATCCGCGCGGCGATCCCCCCCGCGCGCGTTTATAGACGCGGAAGTGTGCTATCCCATTGTCTCGAACTGTGCCGGCCCGGGTGACGTCACCGGCTCGCCGGAGGTTGCGAAAGCCGCGGCTCGCGCTCGGACAATCGGCGACGCGGGTCTTCTGGCTCATTGGAGCGCGCGGATAAGGAGTCACTTTTGAGGTCGAAAAGGGAAAAGGAGAGAGCAGCAGCAGCGCGCGGCTCTCGGTAAAAGGCCCGTGCGTTGAACCCGCGGCTTTGATCTTCCCACTGGGCGGAGGAATGCTCGCCGGCTGCCTCCGCGACACGCCTATGTGTGTGCGCACGGCAGCGTGATTTTACGTTGCGTCGACGACATTATTTTTGCCCGCTGCATTATATACACTGAGTCATGCCTTAGCCAGTCTAATGAGCTCTTAACGCGTAGGAGACCGGCGATGCTGATGCTGCACAATCTTTTGTTTTCCATAATTTAGAGTATGTAGCCCCCAGGCCATTATTAGAAACAATCATTTCAGCTATATATAGGCGAAACGTAAGATAATCCGTCAAGAATGTTAACACACTTTCCATTGCATTATTCATGTTTAAACGTAATGTTTGATCACTCGTGATTAGATATTAGACAAGTTATGCATAAGATTTTTTCTTAATAACTAGTTGATTGCTACAAGAAACGTTGATTTAGATCAGAAATATTGATCATTTATATTAATAGAATTGCATACATGAGTGATTGCCATGGGTAAATCCTTGAATGCCAAGGGGCTTAAAAAGTGCATACATGCACCGAGTGCATCTAGATGTTAGAGTGTTCTTGGTACATCTAGGTACATAGTTGCACCAAAAATTCTGCGTCAAGGTATGCATAAAATGCATCTGGATTATAGAGTGGCAACAAGTGCATCTACGTACATAGCTGCACCAGATAAGTCTACTTGCATTTGTGCCTAATAAAATGCATCTAGCTTGTTGAGTGCACCAAGTGCAAATTTGTGCATAGGTGCACCAAATAAGTCTTCTTCCATATGAGTATAATAAAATGCATCTACGTTATTGAGTGCCCCAAGTTCATTTAGGTACATATAAGTATGCAAGTGCCTTTAGGTGCATAGGTGTACCAACAAAAACTGCAGTCATATATGTATGAAGTGCATCTAGATTCCAGGGTACAAAAAGTGCATCTAGGTGCATAGATACATCAAATCATAAATCTGCTTGCATATGTGCATATAGTGCATCTTGGTGCATACGTGCGCCAAGTGCATCTAGATGCATTTTTAGCATAACTTTTGCATTTTAAACTGCACTGCGTAACTTTAAATTAAAGAAATAAATTCAATGGTGCATATTTAACCGAACGAGCACGAGCCCGAGCAAACGAGAATTTGTCGTTCGTAAAAATGTTAAAATACAATTATTATTCAGGGTTTCGAGCTCCAACCGCAAAAAAAAAATAATTGACAATCCCTCATTCCGATGAATAAAGAAGTGACTCCGCAGAAAATGCCGATGATTGATGCTTAAAATCGATTAACTTAAATCATTGAAAGCCTCACGCAAGGAGCGAGCTATACCCCACGGCATTGTGACTCCGAACCGGAGTTCTGCCAGGCTCTCGAGAGCTGCGGCAGCTTCGTCTTCCGTGACCTTGCTCGCAGCTTTAAATTGCAGCGGCACCGCCGGTTAGGTGCGCGCATCTCGACACCAGAGCAAAAGAGCAAAAGAGGAAGAGAGAGGCGATCCCCGGCGGCTGCGCGCACTTGCTCGTTTCTCGGAAAGCCGCGCGCGACGTCGCAAATGACATCCTCCCGGCAAAAGAGAGCCGAGAAAAAACATTCCCACAGCAGTGGGTCATTGTCTCGGCGGATTCGCGCAAATCAAACCTTGGTCGCGCGGGGGGCTCGCCTCGCTGCGCAAACACGACGTTTCACGCCGGTTCGGCGCGCGAGTCTTGTCACGCCATAACTGCGCCGCGCGCGCCTCGCTGCCCTGGAAAAACATGGCACTCGCGCGGTTGTTAATAATCTTTTTCTTATTTTCATTCTTCTCTTTTTTTTTTCCCGCTGCCGCTTTATTCGCGATGACTGATTATTCGCTTATGCGAAATCAGTCGCCCGCGGTGATATTATTTATGAAGGATATTATAATAATTGTCGCAATAATTAGCCGGGCAGGCCTCGCGTGTACGCACTGGCCGCCTTCTGCGGAATTGAATATTGCATTCTTGAGAAGAATGAAGTCGGCTGATGATGCGAGATTCGAGTCAAATGGTAGAGGGAAATTGAAAGTATTATTACATTTTGCGTTTAAATAATATCGAGTTTACGTGAGCGCAGTTCCTAAAGGGATGCATTTTATTTAAAAGAAATATCTGTTAATTCACGAACTAACATATCAATTTTTTAATATTTAATACAAAGATGCAAAATTAGTGCATCGAAAGGGAATAAAATATAATGAGCATTGAATTTATTGAAATTGCGATATTACTGATCGCCAAATTTATTATTTCATACATTTAATTACTTCTTTACAATAACTTCGTTAGGAAAATAAATTATTGATAAAATAATACAAATATAATTAAATGATACATTGCAAATTTAACCAGAAGTAATAAAATTTTATTTATTGTATAATTATATCATTATTATTTACAATTTTAAATGAAATATATTTTTGTTTTTAAATAAAAACCATAGAAGGAAAAGAAGTCAATTCATGTAATACATACATTGCAGTGAAAACTTTTAATTGTTATGTGATGCATTTTGTTATTTAACGTAACTTTCGATTTCGATCACGATTTAAATCTACTTTGTGTTCAGGCAGTGGCGCCTAATGTGCCAAGCACGTGCTAAAAATATTCCCTTTGAAATTTCCCGTCTGAATTCTCTCTCACTTTAAGGCCGCTTTCTTTTTCATTTCTTTTCTCGCTGTGCAGCGGCGCACCAGCTTTATAGTACACTTGTAATGGTGAAAATAACCTGACTGCTTATTTTCTTCGTTTAATTATCAACTCGTTTCACGTAAACTTGAGAGCCTCGCGGAATTGAAAAATGCATCTCCAGAATTTTCTGTATTTCTTCTATTATTTCAGCGAATTACAAAATTTAATGAAACTATCAACGGGAAAAATTAAATTGCTTTTTCTTAACTCAAATGTGAAGATCTAAAAACTAATTATTAACGTAACTTTGTGTTTTTAATAGAAACAATCAAAATTTCAATTTCGTAGTTAGGTATATACTTTAATTATTATTTTTATAACTTTAAAAGTAGTATAAAGTTTTATGATCCTTGATAGCTTTCAATAAATAAAAACCAATGAATACTTTCAAACGTTATTTTTCACGTCCAGTTATTTCTTGTATATAATAAAAATTCATAGAGAATAACGAAAATAAAAAAAAGCAATCGAAACACGTCAATAAATTTCAATTACTGTTAATTTTACAATTTTCCCGAATGGAAAAAACTGTTCCTCACCGCAGGCAATATTTTTTTTATTTCATAAAAAAACTGACAATCTTTCGGTTTCCAATATCGGCGTATTTTCGTGGAAAACGCCCCGCGGTGTACGCACCGAGCGATCGGCTGATTTATATCCGCATGACAATAAATAATAAACGCCGCTCCGAAAATAAGAATGAACGCCCCGTCGGTTTTCACTCGTTTGCGCGTAAATACACAAGCGCGCGCGCCGGACGAAGCCAAAATACCGCGGGTCACGCCGGGGCGATCGGTCTTCGCAGCCCGGCGTTTGTTGTTTCTTCGCGCTGTTAGGGGGAGTGAAGGAGAGGAGAGAATAGCGCGCGAGAATTCCCGCCGCAATTGGAACGCGCGGTGCTCCCGAACCGCAGCAAGAAACCACGAGGCACCGCCGCGCCACCAAAAATCGTTCTAATTTTTCTCTCCCTTCCCCGGACTCGCCGCTCCTCGTCCCGGTGGCCCGAGCAAATTAACGGTCTTTTACCTTCCGAAGTGACCCGTTTCGCCTACTCACCGCCGGACGAGGTGATGAATTTCATCGGCTTCCGCAGCTTCTCGTTCGTTTGCTTTCATTTTTTTGCGCCACCCCGTTTACGCGCTTTTTACCCAGCCTCCGGGAGGCTACATTTCTCCGGGGCGTTTACCGCTTTTTACGCGTCGATTTAAAGAAATGCCAAGTCGAAGGAGCTACTTTCGTTGGGTATCGTGGACTTGCGAATCGACGTTAAGGAGGGGGCGATAATTATTTTTGTTCCAGCTATTTTAATTAGATTGATTGATAAATCAGGGTAAGGTACATTTCTGGATCTTATCACTAATTCTAATAATTATTTCACAATCAGTCCTCGTGAAAGCAATCACCCTGGTAGAAAATTGACCATATTGTGGGCAGAATTTCTGGTCAATAAATTTAAAAATGATGTATATCTAAAAATGTTGCAAAGAGTATTTGCAACATTTTTAGATATACGTCATTTGCAACATTTTTAGATATACGTTATTTGCAACATTTTTAGATATACGTAATTTTAACATTTATTGACCAGAAGTTCTGCTCACAATATGGTCAATTTTCTACCAGGGCAGACTGCTGACCACATCATACTTAGTTCGTGAAGATCCTTCGAGCATTTTCAACAATTTTACAATTACATTATCATACGATCGTTTAAACTCGAAAATATTTTATTAAAATCACGTTGGAATAATTTATCTTATGATTAAATTAAGACATAACGTACCAACGCATTCAATTGCACTGACGTGCCGACCACGTATGCACTACCGCTAGATATTACGGTGAAGTAAATTTAGAAACGCGCGAGAAAATTGAAAAAATCGTCGCGATTTCCAGCTAAGACGGAAGGGTGATCATTAAAACGCGAGATCAATTTAATCGAGTGTTGCGGACTCTTCGCAGAAAAGAATGGCCGCAACGCTCGCAGCCGCGCAATTAGCGTCCTCGTCAGTAATCGCGCGCTTGCGTCCGCTCCGAACGAGAGAGGATAGCGCCCCGTCAGATAATCTAACGGACTAATCTCGAGCTGATCGCTGATCGTTTGGCGAAATGATTATGCGAGTGCTTACGATCGACCGGGCCCCCCCGATATTACCCCTGCCTTGCACAAATTATCACGTAATTTCACTCTTGATTCGTTGCTTATGCAATCTGCTAACGCCGATAATAGTTAAGAAGTATAATTTCCTGGGGGACGTCGGGTTGCGGCACTCGCGAATCATTTTTTTTTTAAACTCGCGTCCTCGAGTGCAGCTCCTCACTTTCGAAAGAATCGGAGTAACGTGTAATTAGCTTATTGCTGCAGCATTGATATTTTGACATTCGTTTGTGGGAGGTTCATTGTGTGGTGAAAAATAAATTTTAATATTAAAACGTCATTTCGCAGTGGTTACCTTAATAGAAAGATAATTTTCTGTACATACAAATTATCGTAAGGGGTAATCACAAGAATTACTCATTAATTCTTTTGTTTGTTTGATAATTTTGATTAAACCTTGTGACACGTCTTACGTAATATTTTCTTTAAATTCAGATCGTACCCATATCAAAAACTTTAGTACGTTAAACAATTATACATTGATCTCGTTTGCTGAAATTTTTTTAAAAATACTAGATTAAATTTGAAAAGACACTATTTAAGATTTAAGATAACTTCTTTCGCAATCCCTTTTGATTATTACTCGTCGAGAAAATAAATCTGTCTACAGTATTTACTCAATTACCTAAACTATGAATTCTCATTGCTCCTCTTATTTGTAGCAATACATCAGCTTAAAAATTCTGTAATTATGCACGAATCTCCCGCACAAAAGATGCCCGCGGGCACACAAGCATTCAGAAGATCTCCCCTTTTTTTCCTTTCATCCTCTCTACGAAAGCTTGATGAATTGGGCGAAACACGTGTTATTCGGCGGTTTTTTTTCTTCTCTCGCGCATTCAGTTTTCGACGAGGGTCCGAGGCGGCGCGCGCGCAGGACCACCGCACCAGCCATCGCCGGGGTTGAAATCCAGCGCAAACGAGCTCCAGCTGTGCGAAGAATGGCACAAATTTTAGGAGACAGTCGGAACTATTCCGGCGCCGCGTCTCGGATCATAAATGTTTCCTAGTTATTACGCACTTGCGCCGTGCGTGCGCTGGGAGTAACTCAATTTTAACGGCGGCCGCTGAGCTTTTGTTCGCCAGGTGGTTGCGCGAGGTACACTGGCGCCGCTATACGGCCCGAGTAAATCATTTGATGCCCTGAAACAAAAGACGGATGCGGTTAGTCCTTGCTATCAACGGTGCGAATGACGAGGGACAGCGAATTTGTTATGGAAATTGTTATGGACAGTGATATCGTTACGAATATATTGAATCTTATATAGGTAATAGATGCAATGGAAGGATTATGTTACATTTTGAATTTAAAAAAATGGTTATTTATCTAAGCATAAAATTATTAGGATTGTTTTCTATTGCTCGAATGAATAAAAGTGTCCTTTCGTGATAAAAGCACCTCTCATAGATTTCCGCGAAAAAAGCACATTTCATAAGATTGCTGTGAGAAGAAACACATTTCACGAGATGGAAAAAGCACATTTCGTAATATTCCTGAGAAAAAAAACAGGATTCGTGAGATTTGAAATGTGCTTTTCTTCATCAGAATTTTGAGACGTGTTATTCTTTACTGTGAAACTTCTAAAGAGCTTTTTTCGCATTAAAGTCCCAAAAATACTATTCCTCAAACCATATTGTAAAAAAATGACCTCATTATTTTCATGCAGAATATAAACTTATGAATTATATGTCAATAATAATAAAATACAATTTTTTATGTGTTATTATCCTAAATTATACAACATTAACATTTTATAAGTAGTGAAAGTAATTTTCTTCTTTTACTTTGTTTCAGGTAAGTGGCGATACAGCGATTGCATGCAAAATTCTTATGAGAAAGCGCAGGGAGAGTGTGAACGGAGTACGTAAGTGGCGTAGTATATAGAAAGTTTATAGATTAACAGTGTAATCGAATATTGCGTTAAAAGGAGTACGAGATCGTTTTTATAATGAACGCGGAATTACTATAGCCGGAAACCTAATAGGATCTTTCGCAAAGTGCAAATTCGATTTTCTTCCTTATTACAACAATTTCGAGTTGTAAAATGGTATTTTTTAATTTAAAGTGTGCTTTTATAATTTCCGGATGTTACTTCATAAAAAAAACAGAATTATTTTTAAACATTACTGTTTGAAAAGGGGTCCAAAGTCCATCACAATATCGACGGTCAGGTAAGAAGTATTGCGGATGACTTTTCAATTAATATTGTTATAATTTTTCTTTATGCCGTTTTTATTTTCATTTTTTGCGATGAAGATAAATGTTTAAAAAGATTTATCAATCACATTCTAATTTAATCACATGAATTAAGATAAAAAAGGGAAATAGGCGCAAATTCGGCTACTGGACATTCTCGGTCCTACCCAGGTCGACTCTCTTGTTACGTATAACACGGTGTATAACGATTCTGCCCCCCCTCGGCCAAGTGCCGTTGTTGCTTCGCTTACCTGCTGATGAAATAAGGGTCGAGGAAAAAAAGGGCCGTGTACGTGTGAGAGAGCTCGTCGTGCTCGAATGTGAGCGGTATCAATTAAATCTTTGATTAGCGAATCCAGCGACTACAACTCCCCTTTCACCCCCTCCCACCTCCTCTTTCCCCCCCTCGGCGTACTTAGCCTTGCGGCCTTTCCACGTGGATCCTTTGAATCTCCAATGTGATTGTGGCCGCGCCGCGCGCGCTTCCAGCCCGCGCGCTTAACTCGCATAATGCAATTGCGATCTTGCGCCGGGTGTTTGAATAAATTTTTGCCTCTTTTCGCGTATCTCTCCGCTCGGCCCCCCCGTTTCTCCTCGGTTCATTAAGTCGTTCTACCGAAGTGGCTGCTTAAATAAATAAATTAACCGCTCGGGGCACGAGGAGGCTGCGCGTTAAGTGTTACAAGATAGAAAATTCAAAAAATTAAAAGATGTTTTTTTAAATATTTGGAATTTTTTAGAAAGCCCACTCGATGTTTTATTAATTTACATTTTTTTGGGATAACGAGATGATTATCTTTTCCAGGCATTTGTTTTTATTCATATTTAGGTCGACTTTTCGGCGATTTTTGCCATCGTCAGGTTTACAATTTTTATTAACGAAGTAATTATTTTTAAAAGAATGTTAAATGCGTAAACTGCTTTTTTTTAAATAAAAATTTGTTGTAGTGATAACGGCGGGAAAATCATCGAAATTTATGTAGTAACTTAATGATTCAAAAAGATAATCGTCGCCTTATAATTTCTACATATGATTAAATTTGAGCGCATAAACTTACATCATTTAAATTTTGTTACATTTAAAATGGGACTAAATAAATAAAGTCAGATTATTTCTTTTAACTTTTTTATTACAAATTTCTAATTCGGAAATAAATCATCGATATTTATTTAAAGTAATTATTCCTTGACATTTCAATATAATTTTAATGTTACCCTTTTAATTATTATACTTACATGAGGCAAAAGTAAAAACTAATGAAATAACAGGTCCAGTAATTGGAGCGCGTACAGCCAAAGAGAGCAAACTCGTTTTTCGCGGAGCGCAGAAGACGTATGAAATTATTGCACAATAAGCGGACGGCAGTTTCGGTGTCTCAAAAAACCGGTGCACACACATTTATTTGACGTGAGCGCCGAGCGGACGAGGAGCAGCGGAGCACCTTATTACTCGGCGGGGTTCAAAAAGTCGCGTGCAACTGATATACGAGGCGTCGTACCAGCTGCACTCTTCGAGTGTACGAGAGATTTTTCGCGGTACGCGGTGGGTTATACGTTGATAAAAAAATCGATGCGTTAAACTTTTTCTTCGGCTCGTTTAGTGCTACATTTATTATATTTTTCGTATCTTCAGTATACCTAGTTTTCTTTTGCAAGTGGAATCATTAATCAGTGGCAATGTGCTAATTATTCTGACATTAAAGTTCTTTACTCGCTGAGAAATATGAGGTCAAAAAATAAGTAATCTGAGATCGACTTGTGAATTTTGAGTATTATTTTTCTCATCATTTAAAATTCAAAGGTCGTAGTTTTACTGAACTAAATTCACAACTTAATAGAATTGAAATCATCATTACTATTACTAATCTCTTATCAGCTATACATATAAAACCTACTTAGCTATTTAGTTTATGCACATTTAGATGACATTTCTTAGTTTCGTATTAACAGTTATTTTACTTGATCGTTATAAAATGATTGTACACTTTTACGTAATCCAACTCTTTTAATCATTCCAGTCGACCAAACGCGCGGAATTTACTAGTAAAGCAAACGCGAAAAAAAATTTATGGCCACGCGATAAGGCATAAAGTTAAGGAGCGAAATACAAAGCGGCGACACGAAAAAGAATCGTGTTTTCGGTGTCGGTCAATAAACAAACGCAGCTCGCTTTGGCGCCGGCGAAAATCGCTCGGTCCCGGGGCCGCTTGTAAGTACACGGCGTATCGTGCAAAGCGCGCTGCACGTAGGCGCGAGCCTTCGCGGCCGAATCCCGAAGTTATTTATGCACATTGCCGGGTTCGCATTCCGTTCCCGAGGCCGACATCTCTTTCTCTCCCTCCTTTTTTTCTCCTCTCTCTCTCGCTCTCCTACTCGTCCCCTCGGCTCTGAAAAATGGACCTCGGGAGAAAGAGAGGGAGAGTCGGAAATTCTCATCGCCGCCGAAGACGTACTCCGGCAAAAGGTGGATACAGTCGACTATTTCACTGGGCTACGCGGTCGCAGGTACACTGAACTCGCACGGGAGCGAAGCAAAGTCCAAGGGTTCCTACGTTGCAAATAGGCGACTCACTCGTTGCACAGCCGCGCGGATTCGCGCACACGTGGCCAAGATGGATGAGCGGGTCCGGTGCGCACCGCCACGCGTCCGTATCTCGCCGGCATCGGTTTTTGCTTTCGTTTTCACGGCGCGCGCGCGAGGAGAGATAAGTCGTGGCGCGCGTTTTGACGACACGCCGCGGCCGCGCTGAAGGGGGGGCCCCCGCGAGAGAAAGACGAAGGTTCGCTTTTCATTCAGCAGTGGAGGCACGTATTTGACAGACAGCCGCGGAATGCGCCCGGAGACGAGAAAAATCCCGCGGCGAAATGAGCTCGCTCGTTTACTGATGAATAGTCACTGTCGTACTTGATAAATATTCCCCTCGGCAGAATGTTAAATAATGTTTTATGCTGCGCGAGGAGCCGGCCGCGCCGGGTTTTCTGTATTCCCTATAATGGAGGCCGAACTACTTCATTACGACAAAGAAGCGGCCGCGCGGGAATTTTTATCGGCCCGGCTGCGATTTTGTGATAAATCGAGACCAGTCTTCTTATTCAGATCGCCGAACTTGTTCGATCTTTTGTAGTTTTCAATACCGCATTCTCGTTGTTTTGCATCGACGAAGTAATACAATGACCGTGGTCATTTATAACTTTCTTTCTCTCCTGTCTCTGCTTTAAGTTTCCACTGAATTATCTATTTTGAAGAATGTGCAATAAAAAAGTTTGCAGATAAAAGTTATGGGTTCAGTGGAGGACGTGAGATGGTGACCTTGTATTTGATTTTAACTCTTATTCTTAAAGCCATTTGTAGAACATCTTTAGTTTTTTAAATAGGAATCTCCAAATTTTTTTATCAGATGTGTGTCCATGTTACAAGTCAAAGAGACTTAGGCAGTACGTCAAAATCTTTGCAAAATGTCAAAATTAGTAACTACTTGAAATCCCAAAAGAATCGTTAACCCACCTCTTTCCGCTATCGAAATAAAAAATAAAAATTTTGCAGTTGCACTTTTTGAAGTGCCTTTAGACCTAGGAATCAGGCTGCACTCCCGGTCCAGTAAAATAGAATACCAATAAGCGTAACCGAGTCAAGTTCTATTAGCCGTCGCGCAATTCGACGGCCTCATAATGCCGCTCGCAGCGAGAGGCTGCGCAGGCATCTCCGATAATTATGTTATCAAGTTAAGCAAAGAGCTCGGGAGTGCAGTAGGGCCTCGATCACATTCTGCACACGGAGACACTATTGGCGCTCGGTGCCCCGGCGAGCACGGAGGTTAATTGTGCGGGCTCCTGCGGCCTCATTCGCATTCAATCGTGATCATTAGGGTCCGCCAAAAGCATCGCGAGCGCTTGCGCACGTACACGGGCAAGCGCGCGCGCGCAGAAGGTTACGGCCACGGAGATTTCGAGTCCCAGGAGGCGGAGATGCCGTTGCTCCGCCGACGTAGGATCGTACGTTTCTCCGTTTAGCCGGGAAGCCCGCCGGCTATTTACTCTGCTCGCTGGACCTTGGTATCGATACGAATTAATAGCCAGCGGCTCGTGCATCTTAAGCGCGCCGGGTAAGCAGTCGGTCGCCTTTTAACTCCCGCGGAAGAGAATTAGGATTCGCGCGAACTACGTATGTCTTCGGAGACTTATTCGTTCAATATCTAGTCTAATATCCCTTTTAAAACACATAGAATCAATTTATAATTTCATCGTCGTAGTAATACTCAAAGTCTTATCTGTTATCGTTGTAATCGTAAGTGTCAATAAAATTACAATCACCTGATGCGTAAATGTAACGCTCTGAATTTGATTCTTTCTCTTAAACTCCTTTTTGCGTGCTTATATATTTTTTAAACTTCACTGACTTTAAGCAACGCCATTTATAGGACTCAAAAACTTAAAGTAATACTTATCAGTAAATTAATTTTTGTTTTCGTTTGTTACTTTGATTTTGCATTCATCGTATTTTGACATTGTATTTGGTCTAACGTGAAGAACAAAAGAAAGCAAATTTTACTTCCATCACGCAGTTCTCATCGACTTAAAATACGAGTATCGCTAAAACAAACACGTCGTCTAATTACGTCTCGATTACATCCTCTCGAGCTATCTAACATTCGCGGCGAGTATCCACGTCCAAGCTCCCTTTCATGGCGCACGAACCGGCATCGGGCAATCGAGGCAGGTACACACCGATGAGAATGGCGCGGAGGATCGTAGCCGTCGGCTCGCGCGAACCGACGCGTGTTTTCTTACGCGATCGACGCTCGAAAGCGGCCGCCGGGACGTCCGGCGCAATTAGCGACTCTCTTTCTCTCCCGGCTATCTATCGACTTCTCTATAAATCATTGAAATTCAATCGCACTGATTGGCCTGGAGGAAGCGGCCGATCGCCACCCGACCGGGCACTTCCTGCTCGGCAGTTGCCCCGCGATCGCCGCATCAACGATCAATCCGCGCGGCTTTTATGGGCAAACTTGATTTCACTCGGTGCGGTGTATACAACCGCCTAGCCGGCGGCGCGTCGCCGGCAATCCGTCGCGTTGTTTTACGCGTGTTTTAAAAAAAACGGTCGCTTAAAATTTTTTTCTGTTGGGTAAAAAAAGTAAAACTTTACTGGACGAATAATAATGTCAATCAATATCATAATAAAATCAATTTGATAGATCATGTCAAACTTACTTATTTTCTGAACATTTAAATTTTCTTTAAATATGATTAAGTAAAACTCCTGAAATAATATTTTATATACAAATAAATGAATATGCTCTTATTCTACGTTTGAAGTATTTCATTTATTTTATCATATTTATAGGATTGAGGACATGACCAGGTGCCGATACCTGTACGAAAGAAAAGAAGTTCATGCGGATGCATTTTACTTATTCATATTCACAGTGTTAATTATGCATTAGTACAATTTCACCGATTCACTTTTTATCATTGCAGTCCTTATAATTGACATTATTATTTTGTTGGTCCCTGTTACGGATATATTGGACCTGGATACTCATCAATTATATTTTAAAGTTTAATAAGGTTTTAACATCTTAACATTTCTTTCGCATTTATTTTATTATGTTATCGTCGTTCTTGTACTCATATGACCAAATTTCAACCGATAAAATAATCAACAATACGGTTTCTGCTTTAACTCGGTGATGTTTATCACAAAAATAAGCTAAAACTTCCACAATTACAGCCCTTTATAAACACATCCCCTTTGAAAAGAATGCTAGCACAATACGCTGCTGTTGGTAGACTGGGTGCCCGTACTTTTTCTCAAAAGCGTTGAAAGTTGATTATAATTAGCTCAAAAGTAGCTAAGCTTTCTCCCCCGTTTGACATGTCAGACGTATACGCGGAGCTCGCAGCAAGCGACGGCGCGCGCGCGCAAAGTTTTCTCGGATCACGTTTCAGACTCCATCAACGTCATCATCCGCTGTCTGGTTTATTTGCCTCTCTCCTCGCTCAGCGGCAACAACTGCGGAGGGCATGCCGCGTCACTCCCAGCCTCTACTAATTATTACGGGGCCGCGATATCGATCGACTCATTATCGTGTCTTCTCCGTAGAATTTTGTCGATGTCGGTGTGCGCGCGCGCGCGCGCGCGGCCGCCTGACAAAAGGCGGCTCCTCTCGTCACTCGTGACGCTCATGCGAGTGCAATTTCGACGTCTTTTAAGCTGCACGATCTCGATGGCGAAAAGCGAGTTTTATTTTGAAACAAGGGAGAGGTGCGATGGCCTTAGGTCTTCGGGTTTTTTTGATTTTGCGATTGTTTTGCATCTGGATTAATTCGAGCAATTCAACAGGGTATTGGTTAGGTACGCGGCGTTTTCTATGCGCTTGCCGAGGATTGTGATGTTAAATCAGTTCTACTAGTCGATAAATAAAATTCTTTCTTGGTTCTATTTTTATTATTTGAATTTAGAAATTAAAATCAGTGAAATACAATAATTTTAGATCGTACTTTTGCACCTATACCTAAATTAACTTCAGTATCATCAAATAGTTTATAATATAGTTTTTTTTAATGCTCAATCAAATAGCAATTTTGACTAATAAGATTTAATTTCATTATAAAAAGTACGAGCTTAATTGCTCATTATCCAGATTAAAGTGCAAACACGAAAAGACGTAAAAAAAATTGTTTTCTCGACGCTTCAAGCTTGTGCGCGTCTAAAGTTTGATTGACGTAAACTTCCACCGTGGCAAACGCGAATAATAATTGTATTACCATAGCAAGTTCGTGCAATGCCGCCTAGGAAACATTAGAATAGCTTCTTCTGAGGAAATTTTATTTAAGAAGCTTCATCTGGTACACAATAAGCCAAAGAAAGGTAGAACATACTTGACTAGTGTATTTTTGAGTTAATTTGTCGCAGTTAATTTGACAACGTCCTAATTACATTTTTAAATGACAAGCTCTCTGGTAAGCAAGATGTGACGTTTTCGTATGTAACATTGACTAGGTTATCCCATTATTAGTTAATTTCCTGCTTCTGATGAATAAAAATTACTCAAATATATTTTTATAATTTTCTGATAGCAGATTTAAATTTTTATTGGAAATGTATCTGCAGTTACCTTTTATTAAGTACATCCTTTGCATTCCTTTTAATTACTCCTTAGCAATAAATTGCCACATTTTTCCGCACTCTGTACACAAGGTTTCAGTACCAAGATTAGTTCCACCTTTACAGGCCCGCATAAAATAAAGCGCGCACGTACGCTGCAAGTGCGCCGAAGGAATTAAAAGAAAACTAGAATGCGAAGATTTTATTCTAATTAAAGCTGTAAACATTTTCGTTACATACAAGTGGCTGAAATAAAGGCGCGTAGCTGCTGCAGCAGCGCACCGCAGCATCTGGCTAATTAGCGCGCGAAGCCTTCGCGAACGTCGAAAGCGTGCTTTCCCTCCTGCATCCCCCCCCCTTCCCCCCACCTTTTCACTCGTTGCAGAGAGCAAAATGAATGAAGGTGTAGAAAATAAAAATGAGAAGGAGGATAAAAAAAAAAGGAGTAACGAGACGGTAAACGGAGGAATCCTTTTCTTTCGGTCCAGCGCGCCGAATGGTTTTCAAAGGGGCCACCGAATGGAGCGGGACGAGCTCGCGCGCATCTCCTCTTTTTTTTAACTGCGAGCGAATCACTTTTGCTTCTTTCACGCGGTCGGGAAACATCTGAGAATTGCATGCGATGCGTGAGACTTGAGCATTTAAATGTTCGCGAATAGAAAATCCGCGCTTTGTTCGCCGGCCATTGTTTTTCATTCTTTTGGAAGGAGTGCGCACCGCTTGCCCACTATAACGAGAATTTTTTCCTTCACAAAATTAATATACATAAATTTAAGTTTTTACGTAGTTAGAAAATGAAACCGTAGAAACGTTGACGAATTAAAAGTTGATTGATAGTAAATTATTGTTCGCGAGTTCATCAATTGCAATAAAATTATGAATCTGGAAGTGAAATGTTCCAATTCCGATTTTGGATTTTGAGAAAAAAGGAAAAGAATTCACAAATCGTCACTGCCGTGATCCTTAAAATAAATGCGACTAAAAAGTAGAATATCTCTGATGTGTTTTGAGAAGTGAATATTGTTGCATCCGCGAAAGCACTGCAGGCGTGCACCAGTTTCTTAAATGAACCTCGATCTTAAAAAAAAAATGAATTATTTAAAATTATACGATGCTTATCAAGAACATTGTGGATCCATTTCATCCTTATCTATTCACATCTAAATGATGTTCCATTATAGCATATTTTTTACTTAATTTGCACTGCATTCCATAAACAAATTAGATGATCCCAGAAGAATTTAAAGAGATTCGATGAGCGACTCTCAAAGTACTTCTTAATTTGAAATTAAAGTCGATGAATTACAAATTTGATGTTCACGTGATGTTTATGAGCCAAGTAAGCTCATAACCACTAACAACTGTACACCTCCTCTCTACTTCCCTCCATCCTTCTCTTTCGTCTTCGTGAGTTACATCATTAAAGTCAATCTTAAGTCGGCCTTAGTATATACACTCGACTGTATTCGTTGAATTTACCTAACTGTAACTGCAATAATGGTTTATGAGAAATACTTTTATCAGTTTGTTTCATGAAAAAAATTGTAAATACTAAATGGTATTGTTCGAATTAGATATAATCGAGCTTTTAAAGTCGCAGCTTGCTCCAAAAGTCATCCTAAATGTTTCAATGATTTAAAAAGATTTCCTAATGATTTTGCAAATTTCAAAAAGATTTCCGAAAAAGTTTGGTAACTTCCAACAGAGTTATTCTTTCAATTTAAAAAAAAGTCTCTTGAACGTCTTTAAACCAATATTGCAAAATAAAAAAACAACAGTATTCTTAAATAATTGCAGCTATTATTGCAAAATCGAAACTCCCTTTGATTACTGTAACAGTAAGATAGAAAGTGGAATTCACCACTTACAAACCCAAAAAGAAACATCTTTTCGAACTAACTGAAAAAAAAAGTCTCCAGCCGTCGGCATGCCGCGCTGCAACAAATACCCACCTCAAGCCTTAGCAGATCGATTCTAATTTTTAAATCCAATTAAGAAATTACGTGCGCCCGACAATCTCCCGCGGGCCCGTTGGAGCCCCGTCGTCGTTACACGGAATCAATCTCCCGGCAATCGAGCGCTCGTCGAGTAGGGTACATAACCGTCGTCGTGCGCACGCCGAGAGTCCCGTTCGCCGCTGTCCGCGACGACGACGACGACAATCGCTCGGAGAGGATCAGTTATAATCCCCGCTCCGACTTCCGTTGCGCGGTATCGCGGATCCGCTGCTGCCCCGGAGCGTGCCCGTCGGCCTCTTTAACGAAGCGCCTAATCGTCCGTGACAAGGTCACGTTCTCCAAGGTCGCGCGTCGCCCGGGGAGCTGGTATCGACGTCGTGCGCCGCTCGCGGAAAACGAGATGGATCCTCGATCCTTTGCCAACCGGGGTAATGCGCCGAGGGGAGATGGAATTATGATTTAGCCGCGTTTACATCGCAAAAGTTAATTAGCGTCAGCTTTAAGCTGGAGATGAAGTTGTAGCACGTCGTTTTCAGGGGATTTAATCTTATCGCGAATTTTCATTGATTTACATGCGTTCGTTAAAGTGATGAAATAAGATTATTAAAAAAGATACTTTTTTAAGTGACATTAATTGCATTTACATATAGTTACATACAAAAAAATTTACTTTAAATTCTTAGAGGTGGAGAACAGATTGATACGTGTTAAAAATTAACTTAATTATGGCAAATTTTAACAAAGATTATAATAACTTTTCTGAATGTCAGTATATGTCCTCCTTCTCAAATAATTTATAGTAAATTTTCCTCTTTATCTTTCTCTGTGATATTTGAAAAGTACAATAAAAACTTACAAAGTGCAAAAAAATTGCATTCACTTGAATGAATTCCTTCTTATTCTTGAAAAAAGAAAAATCAAATCCCTTAAATCCCGGCAAAAAGTAAATCGTTTCCGCAACTCAGCACTCAAGAGCAAACCGCCGGTGAAATATACACATTCGCAATCATTTTCTCGACTCCATCATTCATGGCGCGAGAACAAAAATCCATTTTCCGAGGCGCGCAAAAGCGAGGGAGAGAAAGAGGGAGGGAGAGAGAGGGAGATCCCGACGACAGAATAAATTTCGCAACAGGAATACGAAAGCTGGGCTCCCGGCGCTGCGCCTCTGCTAAACGGCCCACGACTAACGTGGGACTTTTCGCACCGGCCGAAGAACTTACCAGTCTGGTTCGGGTTATATTTAAGACCGGTAGTCGCTTGTTTATATGCGCGAGCTCACGCTTAAGCAGAACGAAGCCTCAAGCGGGCAGGTAGGCTATATCGTTGCGCGTGCGCGCACAAAGCTAGTCATGACAAGGTTGCTTTAAAAGCTGCCCTCGCGATTATCGCGGCGCGCCCATCTTAATCTGGCGATTTATTTTTATACTCCTCCTTTTTTTACGGTTTATCGTCGAAGAGTATCTTTCATTGTTAGAAACGAATTTGCTTTTGTTGCTTGAGAAATTACTGCCACCTACGTACATTTTTTTGCAATTTTATTATGGTTAACGTTATTTTTAGATTAAATTGTCAGGTGTTAGTTTCTTCCTTAGGAAAAGTAACTACTACACGAACTATTGCATTTGGTACTATTCATAAGCAAAAGTTTACCTGTAGTTGGCTATACAGTTGTTAGTCAGTAGATAGTCAGTAGGTGCCAATTTACTATTGAAATACATAGTTGCTATTAAAAAGACAAAGTCAGAAATTACCAGCTGAAGGGAATATCAAAACTTTAACAATTTTTCAAAAGATTTTTTTCTTTTTATGAACAACGCGTCGATTCATTTCTTTAAGTTTTCGAGTTTATAAATATAAATCGTATCTGTAACACTAATTTATCAGTAGTTCATCACTTGAAGTAGTATTTATTTGAGTAAATTATTTTTGATTCGTGCATATGTATCTTCAGGTACAATATACATTTAAAAGTACAATTATTTTAAGCACCTTTTGCAATGTTTTCTGCACTGGAGCAGGTTCAAAGCGGAGTAAATTTTAAAATCGATAATTTCAGGCCGGTCGATATCTGGCATCAGACCGGCCGTTCGTGGCGTGCTCACTGACAAGGTGCGTACAGACACTTTGCGAGGCGGCTATATACCTCGACTCGCCGGTCGGCCCGATACTTACATCGCGCGCCTCCGCCGCACTATCTCACTCTCACGCTCTTCCGCCATGTTTTTTCACGCTTCTGTGTTTCCAAGGTATTTTACAAGTGCCACCTCATTATGGCGCCCCTCAGAAATTCATGATTTTAAAGATTCATAGCACCTCCTTTACTTGCATAAATTTACACCAGTGTTGCCTTTAAATTCATAAATAAATACAAATTCCGCGATAAATTGAAATGCTTCTTGTTTTTTTAAAAAAAGAATGCCGTTAATTTAATCCGAGTTAAAGGAAAGCAGTGGAGCAATCCATTAGACTCGAGGAGAAATGATCAATCATTCGGAATAAATTTGGAAGCATAAGTCAAAATTAACCCCCCTCGAAAATTAACCTAATTTTCTAAAATACCTCACTTTAAAAAGTATTCGTATTAATTAGAAACTTTAGGAAGCTCGAAGGGGGACCAATTACCAGTACTTGAAAGTTCATTAATGCAAATAACCGCACTTATTGTTATTCCCGCGAAAGCGTTAATTGTCCCGATTCAGAAACACACCGCACGACGAGGGACAGCAACTTTATAAAACCACTTCTCGAACCTTCCCACCGAAGGAGCAGGGGAGATGGAAAAAAAAGTAAGGGAAAATAAGGCAGACGAATCGCCGGTGGCGAGATTATTTCGACTTGAATTTTCAGGCGGCGGGAGGAGAAAGGAGCGGGCAGAGCCGCCCGTAGGCGCAGAAATTGTGAAAAAGACGCTCGACGACTCTCACCCGTCTCTTCTCGAGACTCGGAAATGCCGGCGTTCCCCGCGCCTTGATTGCGCGAGCAGCGCCGACTGCGTATCGCTAATTGTAATTTGACGTTTAGCTCTTGCGCGCCTCTCTCTCTTTCTCGTCCCTTCCTTCCTCGCGACCCCTCGACTATCTTTTATTCTATCCTCCTTAATCGCCTTCTGCCTTCCCTCTTTTGCTTTTTGTTGTCGGGACTTCACAGGAGCTTCTCGCCCGGGATGCCAAAGACCTCGCGAAATTAACGAACTTAAGCCTGATTTTATATTATACGCGGGCAAGAGGAGCGGCGCGGTAGCGGTGCATCAAACGACTAAGCAACGCTGAAATTCGCTGCGGAGTGTGATTAGCTAGGCTCGTAAATAAGATTATCAACGTTTTGTAACGAGAGAGTAGTTAATGAATTCATCAGTCGTACTGCTTTCCTTTCACATGATGCTTGAAATTTTAACAAGGCCAATTTTCAAGATAAAGTTTTATTTATAGTGATTACATATAATGAGGTGGTGTGAAATTTCTTAGTATCGTGCATTTTCCAATAAATTATTTTTAAACTTTCGTAAAAGATTAATCATTTTTTAATGTTGTTGTGTAATATTTTTTATCAAACAGCAGTATCAGACGTTTCTGTAGATGTAGAAATGTTGGTGGAGGTGCACACTCGAGGCTTTAATTTTTCCTGAAAATATAAAGCATAATTTGTATAAAACATCATATGAATTCAAAATACATTCATGAATAAATACCTCGCAATTTGATTGATAAACGTCAGGCTGAGTTTTTAAATTTGGTGAACTTTCGATTAATTGACTGCAGTACAGGTCATAGTTATCACAAGTTATATTTTTCTAAAAGTATGAAAAAAACAATTCCGTTTTTTAAAATGTACTTTGAATTTATTATTTATATCATCAACTAACCTCTTTGAAAATCTTTTGTAAAGTTTTAGTAGCCACAACCTAAATTATTGAATAAATTAAATAAAAGGATTTATATTTTTCAGTCACATTTAACACGTTTTAAAGTAAAAAGAAATACTGACCGCCATGGCTGTTGTTTTAAATCGATGTGAGGAGGTTTTATTTAATTCTCCCTATGATAGAACAACAAATTTCTTAATTAGTTCATTCATTGTAAAACTTTTAAGAATATAATGTACCGTTTACCTGAACAGCAACGAGAATGCAATTAATACAAAAGAGACAGTATAATGTAAAAAATAGTAGACTTGTGCAATGAGACATGTTTTATGTACGTTACTAGTAAAAGAAACAATTTTGTTAAATAAACGAACACAATTTTAAGTTTTGCTGAGGAAAATGTGTAGTAATAAAAAGTAGCTTAATGACCAACGTGACTATTGAAATAGATACGAACTTCTCAATAATTTTTCATTTGTAAAAAAAGATTTAAATTATTCGAAGCTAAATATTTTTCTGTAAATTAATTTTTTCATATTTTCTATAACATTAATATAAAGCAAGCCTGGTGTCAGTAAAAATGAACCCTTTTTCCATTTATCCTTGAAAATACACAAAATATGCACAATTATTTTCAGTTTTGCATCGAGGTCACTTTCAATTTATAAAAAAATCGTAGAAAATGATTTTTCTTTTCTTAAACGTTTTTTAGTCTTTGTTTCCTCGATCACTTTCTTTTAATCCCTATTATCATTTTTCTCGTCATCTCGCGTGAGCAAAACGTTTTCATTGCTTTGTTCCCCGATGTGGCTCGTAAATCCACTTCATCTTTGATTGCCGAAATGGATAGCAACACAGTACTCTCAATCCTTTTAGTTCAGCGGCACGTGTCGCGTGCCGGCAGAGATGTAGTACTCCGCAAATTTCGATTACCTCGCACCTGCAAACTTAGCTAAGAGCTGGAACCGACAACTGCAGCTGTCGAAAATGCGGCCACCGTGTTTATAGCCAGTGTCCGGTAGTAGATACTTTTTTCTTCATTTACATTTAAAAGTGCTTAAGTTAGTTAAATAAATGGAAGTAAATAATACACTGTAGAAATTAATGTAGTCGTTCGACTATCTCACTTCTAAAACTTTTGAAAAAAAAAAGATTTTTCATAGTGTGGTGTCTTTACAATTAAAGGTCTTTTCTTTTTTTTTATTTTTTGATAGGAGTACTAATCACTATGTGCTTTAATAAATAAAACAAACAATTATTTCGAATAAACCGATTCCCTCCTTACTATTTTACTTCTAATAATTGCAATTGCCCCTTACTATCTTTCTAAATAATTGCAATAATTAATACAAAAGGAAAAATATTGCTAAAAGGATCAGATTATTACGATCGTAACCTCGATGATCGTGAAAGTTTTGACGTGCGTGTCTATTTGCGCTGCGGATAAATAACGCGAAATAATATAAAACGTGACGATAAAAATGCACGTCCGGCACATCCGGCTTCGCGCGAGATTGAAGATTTGCTAAACTTTCACCGCGGCGCATCCGATTATCATCGAGCAACAATTTTCAGGCACGTGCACCGGTGCCCGATGCCTCGCTGCACTCGTCGAGCTTACTGCAGCCTCGCAGCATCGGCTCAGCCATCCCACACACGCTGCCCTCCCCTTAATCGGCTCGCACACGGCAAATTCTCCATACGTACAAATATAGTTGATGCCCCATATGCATACGCCGCGTGTACCCGTTGTATTTAGATGCTTATTCCGATACCAGAATTATACGCGTCGGAATAATCTAGCGTTATATTTGGAAAAGCTTATTTTACCGGTAATGTTTTTTAGCGACTTTAAATTTTCATTATTTACTCAGAAAATAGTTTTTTTTAAGTAGAAACAAAAAAAACAGGTATAGTTTTAATAGTAAGATTGACTGAAGATTGAAATTGCATAGATTTATTTGTTTAATGGATAAGTTTCAACAAGTACATTTTAATTCATGATAAAATTGCAATGATATTGATTTTTCAACTTAAATTTTTAAATAAAAAATTATTCTAGTGCGATAACGGCCCCGTAATGAGTTATTCAGCAGACTTGCCATTACTATCGGTATCTTCAATGCATGGAAAACCCGCGTCCTTCCTTAACTTAGCTTTAGTGGGTAATTACTTGGAGGCTATACCCTCGCTTCACCGTGAAATACAGCATTTTGCTATACTCAAACAGTAAGTGTACTCGCGGCAGTGCGGTGGATAAACTTTACGTCAAAGAAACAAAGTCACGCTTCGGGTAGGCATAAAAGTTGGCGCGCATGCCATCACGTAGAGGTGCTACCGGCGCTGCGTCTTCTTTGCCTTCTGCCTTTTCTTGGACATACGGGCAGGAGTTGTAGCTTCCACTGTATCCAGTGGCCACCGCCGGCCAGACCGCTGATCATAATGTATGTTAAATTGGACGGAGACTAGTTTTTCATTCGTTATGTCTACGGCTTCTACGAAATTTAATTCGATGGTAGATTTTCTAAAATAAATTGATTTAAATTATGATCTTAAATAAATTTAACTTAAAAAAATGTTCACGTTTTACAAACTATCGAATCTCTTTTTACTCTTGCAAGGCGGGGACAATGACATTAGGAGGAATCTAAGAAGGTTTCGAAAATTGTTATAAATATTTCTGAATCTTTGGAAAATGAGCAAAGTCTTTAGTAAACGTTAGAAATCTGGGGGCGATTTCTTGAGTATGCACTTGCAAATATCCTGGATAATAGAATAATTATTTTTATGATTTTAAGATGGTCTTAGAAAATCATTTGTTATAAATAATGGTAGAAAATCTTTACGCGGTTATCGACGATTATCATGCGGAGTGAAAAGGCAATCGCTATAGCCTACACAGCCGTATCTACGCGAATACTGGAAGCAGACAGGCGCATTTATTTATGCGAGTGGAGTTTAAGCGCGCGTGTGCTATAAACCGATTGCTTGCGTATGCAAGGAGAATAGAGGAGCGAGGGACTAATAATTCTGAGTTACTGCTAATGCGAGCAGGAGACCAAAGCGCAAGCGAGCAGCACGAACTTTGAATTCGATATGGGAATGCAACGCAGCAACTTGAAGAATACCCCGTGGCCGAGGATCAGAAACTGCTCCCACTGTCAGCTCTTCTGATTTGTACGTAACACGTGAAAATCATGGCAAATATCCGGATAGTTTCAGCGTCTAATTTCGCGGAGGAAAATAAGCAGTTGAGGTCAAGCGGTGAATGGCGAAATTTTTTGCAAATTTGTGTAGTGTATTAATTTAATGAACAAGCAAGTAGCGCAAAGAATAGGCGATTCGTTTTGTTTATTTTAAATTTTCAAATTTTTACTCGAATATTTGCTCTTCTACATTTTTCAATTTTTAAACCAATTTACATTTTTTTTAAATTATTACATCGATTTTGTCCAAATGAAAAAGTTACATTTAAAATGTAAATTGTCCTTAATAAATGAAGATGTGTTTGTGGGCTTAATATTTGCTGAACCGGCCAGGTGATCGAAGTATCGGATTATAAGAATGCATAAAACAGCCTCTCGTAACTTAGCTCTTCATTATTTTAATACCAGAAGTTACGATCATCTTTTCTCCTTCTCATTTCTCATAATCTTTTTCCTTGTCGTTTCTCTCTTTTTTTGTCCCCACACGCGCGTCTTTTCAACCTCGTCGAATTATCTTCAATAACTGATGTAGCGTTCTGTTAAATATAAATACGAGCCGTAACTTAACGTGAGAAAAAATGTTAATGAGATCGTAATTATACATTTTACCTAACGAGTTGAAATATGTTTAAATATATTACGGGATACGATTAACCATTGATAATAAGTTTTCGATGAAAAAAAATTCAAATTTCTTGGGCTTCCTAATCAATTCTTTAAATAAAAAGCTATTTGTTATTTATTGTGTGATTTGAATGCAAATAATGATTTGCTTTTGCTTTGCATATTTTTGAATAGTTATAAGTAACATTTCTGCCACATTGTACAGTCGTATTAGAATGTAATTTCAAAGAGCTCGGATAAAGGATGAAAATTGACTAAATAGATTAAAAAAAAATTGCAGTTCTAAAAGCTAAGTAGGTTCATACTTGCCTAACTCGCCCCTCGCATTCCCAAAAGACACATATGTACATATTTTCTCCCGCGTAAATTTATCACAATGGGAATCCCGTAGCGGCTGCGGTTATGGTATTTAAGCACGCGTCAATGATTAGCGTTAAATTTGGAATAAGACCTTTGGTCGCGGCACTCAAAAATAAAGCTCCCTCCCTCTCCCTCTCTATTGTGTCCGAGCGCCGTATAGCTTTAAAGTCATCACGAGAACAAACGTCCTGCTCAGCTTACCAGCATAATTGTTTCATTGTTCTCCCTCCGGAGTCGCGGCGTTACATTCTAATTTTCTCGCTTCTGCGTGAAACGAATGGGGCCTGCCTTATTGCCCTAAGACGCTCGCTCACTTTTGACTCTCTCGAACTTTTTATTACCTATAATTGATATTAATAGTTTCCTTTTTACAATGCCCACTATTTATTCTTCGGGGCATCGCTTCCCTTTCCTTTGAACTCCTCTTTCTGACTTTTCTCGTCGCTTATCTCGTAACGCTTGATACAAACTTTGAGAAACGTCCGTGTAGGAATCGTAATTTTTATTCGTTGACGGCTATTGTTTGTCAAATCACTGAATATTCTATTATAAAGTACGGAAATTCAGCGTTAAATTTTATAGCCGAAGCCGTTTTGTCTTTCGACCGTAAACCTACTTGCAAGACAATGAGAACGATGGTTTAATGTCCTCGTATAAATTATATCTACCCTTGCAAATTCTAACGCTGATGCAAAAGTTCGATAAAACTCCGGCGTAAATGCAAGAAGCGTGTGTACGAGCAACGAGGGGGCATGCTCGACAACTGTTCAAAGATCGCGCCGATAATCGCCGAACTACATAATATTCAAATTTCACCGACTCCGCCGCTATTTTCTTCGCGCGCAATTAATGTACCTATCTAATTAATGGATGATCCGCGCCCCGGCTTTGATAAACTCGTTGTTCTGTCGGTTGTAAACGTCAGACCGCATTGCGATTTACTTGTTGTAGATAAGCGGCAACAAAAAAATGTCTTGCGATTCGCTGAATGATATGCCCGAGAGAATGAATTGACGAGGTACACGTGTATCTCGTTTGTTTTTCTTCAATACCTTACCTTGCATTTTTATCAGGCACGCATTTCTCAACTTAAGCTTTCTTTACATTGTTCGCAACGAGAATTAAAATCGTAATTTTGTTTTATGCCTCTTATAAACGAAGTTAATGTTTCTTGTGTAGTAGAAATTTTCTAAAAGTAGAGTTTAATTGGGATTTTGCATGAAAAATTTTTTCTTTTTTCAATTTAACGCTTAAAATTTCTGTCAATGGCGTAGTATATTGTAAATTACAATCGCGACTTTGAAAAGGAAAAAAGAATATTTTTCCATTGTTATCGGACCTATTTAAAAAAACGTAATTCAATTTTTCGCGCAACATCGCAATTAAACTTTCTAAACAAACTAAAAGCCAAAATAGCATTACTCTAGACAGACTAGAAAACAAACTGTTGTTTCGCTATCAAACCGACTTTTTATTAAACTAAAAAAAAACAGGGAGTTAACCGAAAAAGAGCAGAGTGCACCAATTGTTTGTTGACACAGCGCGCTCTCGCAACTTTTGATAGAATTTATCGGGGAGCACGGGAAGTTGGAGCCAATTACCGTAGAGAAAAAGAGCACAGGCTAATGCGCACTCTATACACACAGCTAGGAGACAGTTTAAAAATTCAATTAAAAGCCGCGCGTCGCCCGGGGGCTCGGATGGTGGGGGGTCGGTCTAGCAGAGCGCATCGAGTCATTCGGACGATAAATTAAACGCGCTGTTTAACGAGCCCCGCGCCGCGCTATCGACGACATAATAACACGCACTCGTTACGAAAAAAAAAGTGTCCGTCTCTTTCGGCCCTGGTCAACGGGAGACTAGAGGAAAAAAGGGCGCGGGGAAATTGTAAATGCGCCGACTGCGTAGGATTCGCGCTTTCGACCGCACCGGCGTTAATTAAAAGTGCGTTGAATACATTTGCGCGCGCGCGCACTTTTTTCCGTATCGCGGGGGCGTTACTTTGTTTGCCAAATTATTTAGCGGCGCGCGACCGTAAAAATTGTGACACCAGGACGAGTGACAAAAAGTTTCGTAACAATGCTGTCATTTTAACGTACCGAACGTAAAAAAGTGTGCTCTGCTTTTATTGTTTGCATTTAAAAAGTACAGTTTTGTTTAATCAATTAAAATTCAATATTATCACGAAGAATTAATGTTATTCAATACGATTCTTACAAATAAATAGAATTTAAAAGTTGTTTTTGAATTCGCAATAACTTTTTTTATTACTGTTCCAAAGTAATTCGATGTATAAAAGCCTTTCAATATAAACTCTTTACAACATTTGGTTACATAAAGCTATACTCTCGTGTAAAATACTTTTAATTAAAAATGTGTTTGATGTTAAAAGGCTTAGCAAACATATCATCTGCAATACAACCAAAAATAAAAGTTATCCACGAATTGTTTTTATAAAGTATTCATTGCTACTTAAACAAACGAAGTAAAATGTTTCCAACATCCAGCAGAGCATATGAAAAACATCTGCTTACTTTAATCGAATTCAACCTACAAATTCAATCGCTTTTTCGTTACAGAAGAACTCCGGCTTATTGGTAGACGGCACGCGAGCAGTAAAAATTCTCTCGAGAGCGTTTTATAACGAAACAGCGAATCGGCGATAAAAAAAAAAGGGCACGCGCTCGGCGTCGAGAGAGCGAGGTATTGCGAGCGCGGAATTGAGACGGCGGCGGTGGGAACGTATTGATGTTTGCAATTAAATCGCCCAGACAATGGACAAATACAGATTCACTCAGCCGCCGGCGGCGCCAATCCGATTTAATAAATATCCGCCAATAAATCCGAGAAGAGACCCTCGCCGCGCGCCCGGGCGGCGGAGGAAACCCACGGTATACGGCGCGCTGCGCGTCGCGCGCTGTATTTTCTGTTTGCCTGTATATATTTGGTCAGAGGGCGCGTTTATTTTGTCCCGTTTGCTCTTCGGACTCCCCCCCGCTCCCGAAACTTTGACAATATGTCAAACGTTTGCATTTCATTAACTTCTATTTTGGCATATTTCTAACGTTATTCCGCGCGCGGGGCCGCACCCCCCGGGGCGCAAACTCAATGGCTTATGAAATGCGTGGGAAAATTGTTTATCGAGCTCCTTTCCTGGAGGATGATGTATTTTTAGCGCGGAAAAAAGTTCGATGGAATTTTTTTTTTTGTGTCCCTCAAGTGTGCACCGCTGTATGTAATATAACGTTCCGCGTGCCACTGGAAAGCCACCGGATGCAGTTGTATATAATTCGATAAAAAGTTTTTACCGGCAAAATGAAATTTTCCTTTGAGAGCATAACGTTTATTAAATTCTTTTTTTTCGGAATTTTCGAATGGACCTTTTGATTCCCTGGAACACAATTATTTACGAAAGCGAATTTTCAGAGTGCAGCGGCGGATTCTAGTACATTTTATTTAATTTTAAATGTTTCAATTAAATTCCCGAATGGAAGTGTCTATAGTTTCCTCCTATTGATAAAACGATTTTTCATTCAAAAAAATCGCTTCATTTTATTGCAGCTTTTTAGTTTTATTTATTACAGGATAAAATGCATCTACCGTTTTTAGATTTTTTCCTACTCAAAAGTGTCCATATCCATATACTAAAAGAATCAGCAGAGTATTCGCGAGTCTTCGAATAATTAAATACCAAAACTTATTACGCACATAAAGTAACAATTTTACGCGCAAGCTCGCTACCTCCGTTACCTTTGCAAAGCCGTCGAATACTTCAGATTCTCCAAGAGGACTACGTGCACTATGACCCGTACTCGACAGACCAGCAGTCGTTCCGTAATCCAGGAGCCAGCGAGGCGGGGGTTCTTTTCCCGTCAACCACGGCGTAAGCACGCGATCCGCGTGGTCCGCGATCGGAGCGCGCGCAAGTGTCCGGTGCGCGCGTGCGATACGGAAGCCCCGCGATCTACCAGTGCAAGCGATACTTACTCGCGCGCACAGCCGTGGACGAAGCTTCCCCCGTGGCTGGTACTTAGACGCGGCAAGGCCCCGGTCGACCTTCTTCTCGGAAACGCATCACACGCGCGAGGTTTCACGCGTCGCGCGCCGAAGCCGGTCTTGCGCGCCGGCAGCCACCCGGGCGAGATTGATCATCCTTGACGGCTGGGCATTTTTCGCGCGCGCTACCGGCGTCCCCGAACGTTTAGCTCGGTAACCCGAGCGAGCGGTTCTCCGGCTTTTCCAAGGCAACAGTTTCAAGGGAGTGGATTTTCCAAATGCGTCGCGTAGATAGAATTTTTTAATAAAATTTACAATATTAAAATTACGAGATGCGTCTTCTCAATAACATTTATTTCTTAATGTGAAACAGCGAGGGTGTGTTAGATTGGTAAATAAAGAAAAAGTTCCCGTAAACATTATGTCGAATCTCACTGAAAAAATTGCATGTAAACGTAAAATCTTTGGAGAGTTACGCTGAAAATTCTTACGAGAAAATTAAGGTTGGCTGTAGTCCCAGATTTAGGTTGGTTGTTCTCGTAATGTTTACGCATCAGTTCACTTATTTTGTATTTTTTTTTTATAAATTTTTAGGAGAATTATTTATGTGTAATTCATTCGAGTATGTACTTACTGCTTCCTATCATCTTTTATTTTAATGAAGAATAGATATAAGAAGAATTCTGAAATATAGATTAAATTGTTCTAATAATTAGGTATTATTATTTCGTATTAATTTAAAAAAATTCTAAATTCATGACCTTGAGTTACTCTTACGTTGAACTAATGCGGTAACATTTTAGCCGAAAATCGCTCCTACTTAATAGCAGATCCGAGCTCTTATCTTCAATAATGCTCTTAGGAGTCATCCAGGTAATCCCAACATTTTTGTGTACATTCGGCCGAAATCCGTGATACCACACAGGCGCTTTGTACAACACGGAAGCATTCGAGTGAGACAAGCAGCGGACGTCGTTTCCCATGGGATCGCTATAAAAGCCACCTAGTGCGTGACGCTTATGGGTGTAAGGTCGCGTGTGTCCGACGATTTCCGAAAGAGCGGGAGGCGCGCGATGAAAGCGGGGGCCCCCCGAAAATTATCGTTAATAAACATGTCAACTAATCCGTAGATATCAAATTATGTTAATCGCGCGCGCCACATGAGCGATATTATTCCCGGCGTATCGCGTTTCCCGCCCGTGAACATTTGTCCCGGCGCGCGCCTCTCTCTCTCGGCTCACTCCCCCTCGCTTCCGAACTTACACAAATCCTACGGCGGACGTATATACGTGTAACGCTCGATTCTTATGCGATTATCGTGCTTTTTCATCGGGCCGGACCCCCCTTTTCCGGTCGGAGGAGTAAGCGCCCGGAAAAGCCGGCGGCCTACGCACCCCGCGGCAGCTGTTGTCGCGATAAATCAATTTGTTTATCCGTGTTTCCAGAATCATCTTCACGCTTTTCTGCGATAAATATACTCGCGCAATTGAGCTTTTTTAATTTCATTTCGATGTACCTATAATTATACCGTACGTAGTTTGTCATCGCGTGGATCAGTAAACATAGACACATTATTTATAGAAATACAATTTAGGAGGTAACATATTTAATAAACATTTTCGTTCATTCTTATTAAAGAAATCATTATTTTAATGAATTTTAACAAAACAATAAATTCGTTTTATAAAAATGCATGCAGAATGAATTTTTTTTAAGGTACACTAAATTATTTACCAGATATTATTTACATCATTCTATTCAGTTGAGACACATATACATTGTATCGTAAGAACTCGTCGCATCATCAAAAGATATAATTAAATTAATCGAAAAACAAAATGCCACGGCATGAATATCGTAATTCTTCTCACGATCGCGATCGCGAAGATGAATGCAAACATTAACCTTCCAAATAGCCTGTCTTTATAGAAAACAACTCAATCTAGCGGCCAGCCGGAGGGAGAGATAACGTACGAAACTCGCGGCGGCCTATTATTAAAAAGTCATCAGCGAAAAGTATCGATTTTCGTAGCAATAACCCCCGCGAGGGGAGGGGGATATCGAAAAGGGGCCCTGCGCGTCCGGTCCACGCGCGACTAATGCTGCAGGTGTAAACGGCACTTAGGTCGAATTGCATTATACATGTGCGCGGGCCGGTGTAACGTTATGAGCGCGTCCACACTAACGAAGCCCGCGCGCGCGGTCTGAATTATATAGACGGGGACACGCGCGCGCCTATATGGGCAGCGACGTCTTGCCGAGGCGAGCTTGCGCGCACACCTTTGGCACCTCGGTATCTCACCGAGGCGACTGTTATTGCCCTGGGTAGAGCGCCTGCCGATGCACACCCCAAGATTTACAGGTGTATACTTGGAGATAACGACGTATGTGGGTCGCAATGGGGTATTTCCTCCTCGCGCTAAGGAGCGAACTTGTACGGCGCTTTATACCCTTCCTTTTGTAAAGCTGATCGATTTTGGAAAAAATGTTTGCTTAATGAAAATTGTTTTTATTCTGTTGTTTTTTACACATTTTTCGTGATTAGCTTTTCGTTCGCAGTTTGTGCGTGACTATAATTTGTTAAATTGCTGAGTAGGTAATTTAGTGAGCTCTTTTTTCAAATAAGCGTGATCTTGAAAATCAAATTTCATAACTAATAAAACTTCAACTTTAGAAAGTTCGATGGACTCAATTACTTTATACATCGTAAATTAATTATTTGCATTCAATGGGTCAATCCACAGTTTATTTTCCAGCAACTGCATTTTCTCCCTCTGCTTTATCAAAATTTTAAAATATCGAGATATAAATCAAATTTTGATACGTTCAAATATTGAATTACATTGCTGAAATTAATTTAAAAGCTTATTCAATGGTAACTTAATATTGACATTATAAATTACCAAATTATTCTTTGCTCGAAATTTAATAATTCGTTCTTATATAGTAAACCATTAAAAATTAAAATAAATTATTTAATACCCCGATTAAGACGCGATTCGTCAAATTACCAAAAAATCTACCTTTGTTTTGTCTGAGATTTTATTTGCCAGTCTGTCTGCTCTGCGCATTATCTTGTTATCATGTATGTTTATGAAGACAAAACTCATTGGCTAATTAGTCGTATAAATATTAGCCTCTCACGCAGAGTATCACAATTGCCTAAAAACAACAAAATCTTATCATTACGCAATCATTTACATTATCTTATACTGTTGTAAAAAGTGACTCTGTTAATTAATAATCTCTTAAAATTTTTGCATTTTTGTTAATCACCGCTTCTAATACGTTACCTTAATTTAAAAATTAATTGAAATTCTTTTTACATTAAAATTAATCCCGCAACAAAATAAGTCATCGCAGCTGCAGCGTCGATGCAAGCGAGCCCAAGAGGTGGCGGCCTCTGTGACAAGTGACGGGAAGCCTCGGCGCACGACAGTAGCTGACTGCGCTCCTCGTGCCCCGACTCAGCGCCTCTCAAATCGGAAACTCCTCGCCTCCCGTCGTTATCGCCTCTCTTCCGGAGGCCCACGCGAGGAACGCGGGAATAAAACGCGCGGAAAGCCTCGCCGAGGAAAAACCGTTGCTCAGGTGGGACTCGTCTCCGCGAGCGGCTCGTACCGTTAGGGAGCAAAGCGCGCCGCTTGCGCGCGGCGAAAGATGATTGTCGGCGCGTGATAAGGCCGTTTCTTTATTTTTGTTCACCTTCCACCGCGGGGTTCGGGCCGAACAATGATAGGAATCGTCGAAAGGCGGCTCGAAAAATTTTATTATGCCGGGAGATCCCTATCGTGGGATTTCTCTCGTTTTGAGATGATTTAACGAGCGAGGTTTTTCGGTTCTTGTGTTTGCGATGAGATCCGTATCGGACGATTAATGCAACGCGCTTTTGAGTGGCATAATGAATTGAATTAAGATACTGGATCTAATGCTGCAGCCTGGTTCGTAATACGAATTTTTTTTGTTTACTCGCACTTACAATCTGTTGTACGAATGTTTAGGTGCATTGTATCGCTGAATAATGTACCAGCGATCCTTCAAATATTTTTACGAAATTTCAATTCTTATTCGTGCGCGGGATGAAAATTTATCTATCGCTCGATAAGCCGGCTACAAAATGGGACTTTTGTTTAAAATCCGCTCGCGTTATCTTAACGACTTCTCGGCTAGGCGAGTTTAAAGAGCAAAAAAAAAATAACGCGAAGAATTAAGTTACCGTCAGTCTTTTAACGCGCTTCGAGGCGGTTTACGCAATAATTAAAGACAAAGGAACCCGAAGAAGACCTTATCAGCAATTAAGGCGTAATGCCATGCAAAATATTCACCTCTGAAAATGCAAATGCACCGCCGGCGGAAAAGGTGAACACGCGGGGCCGAAGCTCACGGGGCGCGAGGACAGCGGACGCGATTTCCGCGCGCATCCCGTTTCGATAAATCTAGCCGGGGCTACCGTTCGCCGCTCGATTTTCGCGATCGAGACTCAAGTAAGCGGCAGTCGTTCTTCCGTAATTTACTCGCACGGAAAAAAGGCGCATCTGTTTATGCGTCATACTCGATTCATGGAGTTATCAGAAAAATCTACTGTTGTACTGTCTGTTTTTATTTACCCGCCCCTTCTGCTCTGTGTGCATATATTATCTCGTTATCTTTTATGTTTCTGAAGACAAAACGTATTGGCTAATTATGTAATATTACCTTCTGACGTGGTGTACGTGTCATAAATTTGTAAAAGTAACAACATCTTATCAGTGTGCAATCGCATCTTCAGTTTACTTTATTTTATTGTTGTGTCTGACTCTGCTAATTAATCTCTTCTAACACACTTCGTTAATTCTACAAATAATTCAAATACTTTTTACACGATAAATGATCCGGTAAGTCTGTGAATGATACGTCGATGTTTGATTTCATTAGAATCAGCTTGTACCTCTGAAGCTCGTAAATCAATTGTGCTTAAAACTTTGTATCTACTTCAAAATGGTATTAATTCCTGAGATTTCAATCTGAGCAACGTAATGCTCTCGAAAGTGCGCGTTTTACTTGGCAGGTTAAATTAAGCATTCGAAACCGCTCGAGCTACCGATATAATTGCGGAAAGTGTAACACGCCCGTAACCACCTCCGATCGAATATTTTAAACTTATTACTTCATCAATTCCATTTCTCGCGAGTGTTAGCCGAGCCATTAAAAAAAAGGCCCCGATCCGCGCATCGATTTTTCCGTTTTACACGCGCGATATACCTGTCCGGCGAATGAACTGCCTCTAATGTCGCTCGATAAATTTGCGCCCAATCACTTCGCGGCGAAACCCCACGGCAAACCTGATCAATAAATGAAATATAGAAAGCAAAAAGGTCGCATTAATAAAAACCCACGCGCCGGCATCGATCATACTCGCGCGCGCGCAAAAAACGGCGCAAGGAGCTGCGCCTCGTGCCCACCGGCCGAACAAGGAAATAAACCATATTTAATGCGACGCGGGTAAAACAAATCTATCGCGGCTCGCTCGCGGGACAGTTCCCCGTGGCCGCGAGAAAAATCCTTATCCATTTGGTCCGTTTGTCGTCGCGCCCCGGCCGGGGCCGTTAAATAAATCTCGGCCGCGTATCGGCCGCCGTTGCGCAACGCGGATTTCGCAGCCGCGCGATTATTCACGTCCGCCCGGGGCGACGCGGCGACTCCCCGCGCGCTGAAAGAGCGTCTAACTAACCCGCCGACGGAGGAGGATGAAGACCTGCGAATCGAGGACGAGATTTTCACCGGCTTCCGGTAATTCTCGGCTTATTCAATAGCGGCCCGTTTCTTCTTTTTTTGTTTTCTCTTCGAAGGTGAAACGCGACTGATCTTTCCGTGGTTCGGGGGACACCGCGAAACGACGAGGGCATTGTGCGCGCGGCGACGAGCTGGAAATAGCCTGCTGGCGCGCTTCGTGGGTGACTCAAATCGCCGGGCGCGGATTGTGTTATTTGTTTTCTTTGACGTTTCTACGGGAAGCACAATACCCCTCGAGCGCGTGAATATCACTTTACCGCGAGGATATAGGTACCCTGCAATTGTAAAATTCGCTTGCAAAATGCTGTATACGTTTGATTAATACGGAATTTTCCCATTCATCCTTGCACAAACAAAAATTCAAAGGGAAAAAGAAACCAAAGCTCCTTTAGACTACTTACTATTGTTTCCCCGTTACAATTAATCTCGGCCTTCAGCAAAATTCAGAAACGCCGTGTACTATTAAAAAGGGAAAAAGAAAGAGAAGTGTCGAGAAAAAAAAACGCGGCAATAAGGAGAGAGCGCGACAAAGAGCCGGGCGTTTGTTATTCACGCGATCGGCTTTTATTTTAATAAAATACACGGAGCGCTGAAGTGTCCTCAAAAGGACTCGCGCCCCTTTTGAAATCTCCCCGGCCGAGCGAGTAGGAGGCAAAGACCTGATTATCAGATCAGCGCTCTTCCTCGGACGCTCGCGCGGTAGGTGTGCAGTGCGCTCCTTTAGTGCCGCTCGGCTCTTTATTTGCCGCGCGCGCGCACACACACCCCCGAGTAGTATAAATTGAAGTCTTTGTGCGGCGCGCGATGCACGAGGTGCGGCGAAAAGGAAAGAGAGAAAGAAAGCCTCTCGTCCGCCCGCTCCGGGGGTGTCGCTAACAAGACACCTATCCGCTCTTTTTTTCTCGCCCTCCTCGCTTCTTTTGCACGTGTGATGCACGCGCCCGCATGCTGCCGCCTACGCTACCGGCTGAAGGCTGCTGCAGTTTTGAGAGTGCATTCTAGAATATTTTCTTTCTTTTTTTTTTAGTTTATCAGCGTGCCTGAGCGGAAAAACTTGTTTAACAAAAACTGTAATATGTTTCGTAGTAGAATTGCTAGAAGTGGTGTTATTGTTTTTATTAAGTAGTATTGTGATGCTTAAAAAAATTGTAGAAAATTTATATTTACCAGTAAAATCTTTCTAGTTATGCGCGTTTAATTTTTTAATAGAACTCTCCAACTTTTTCGGTTAATTGATGATCTTGATTATTTAAATTAAAATATTAAATTCGTACGAGTCCATCCTTCGCTATACTAAAAAAACCTTACTTCGTGTAAGCAATTTTAAAAAAGGATAACTATTGTATTTTATTTAAAAAAGTATTTTCGTGAGTTCGTAATTAAAAAGCTGCATATTCCAGATCTAGATACGACGCGTGTATAAAAAAGGAGGTACGGCGATGTTATGGGGTTGGTCGGCTGTCGACAGTCGGTAGCGTGCGAGGCCTCTCCTAATGACTTATTAGCAGGCGCGAGCGTTAGTTAACAACCCTACTATACGGAATTGCAAGTCTTTGTCCATACGCTCCTTTCCTTTTGCGACGCCCGTCCATGAAGCGTTCCTGATGCGTATGTAATTTTTTGCGCCTCCGAGCGACGCGCGACTTCGTTTTAGCTTTCATGCGCACACTGCTACCCTTTTGTCCTTCTTTTATATCACAATTGTTGCTGATTGGCAATTAAACTTAATTAAATCCAATTAATTCCTTTAAAACCCGGAAACACGTACATTTATTTTATTGCGCCTTTTTAGGTTTTCACTTTTTCATTTAATTAATCAAACACCGATTTGTAACGTGTAATTAATATTTACACACAATGTAATATCAGCTCTTCAATAAAAAAAAATAAATTATAATAAAAATAATGATCAAATGCGCTGCAGCTGTTGGCGAAAGCGACTCGGAATACCCGCACAAATCAAAGTGCGATTAAGCGCAATTAAGAAAATACCTCGTTACCCGGGTGCACCGTCCATTGTTCGCTCTCGTTTTTTTCGCGCCGGCGTGTGTCTTTGTGCGCTCGCCATTCATATTCATGCGCGTGATTTTGTCCCACGGCAGCCCAGGACCGTTATATATTTCAGGCGGCATGAATGCACGAGCTTTCAGCGTATCGCGCGCGAATTTCGCGCGGAGGAGAGAGACAAACCGTGGCTGCGCGCGCGCGCGATTTGTAAGTAGGCAAAAGTTATTTCGCGCGCGCGCGGCTATTAAGAAAATTAATGGTCCTCGGGTTTGACCGCGAGCTCGCCCCTCGCGATCGTCGCGCAAACGCCCGCGGAGATTCCCCCCCAGGAGGGAGATCCTGGATCTCGATACGGAGACGCGACGACTCGATGGAAATTATCGTCTTTTTCAGGGAATGCACAAGGTGTTAAGGTATTGCACTGTGGTTTTTATGAAAAATATTGAGGATTGAGGAAGGTCCTTAAAAATTATTTTCAAGATTTGGTCATTAGGCAGTTGCTTTTCATCCCAGTTTAAGCAAAAAGAAATTATAGAAACTACTATTTTGTATAACCTACTAGTAGATATTTTTCAAAAATTTATTAACAATAGCAGACGATATTAGCAATGTTATTATCATGAATAACACAATTTATGTCTTTTCCTATACACTGGCTCGGATAGGGATGATCACAAGCGGATTTTTCAGCATCTGTGCAGGAACGGATACCACCTAAAATTGAAATTTTAAGAAGTACAACTCTAGAATATGTTACGTTTTAAGCGAGGTAATATGTTGAGCTCTATAATATTTTGATAATTCAATGTTTGAACATTTTTTTGAAAAATATGAAGTTCAAGTAAATTAAGTACATGTTTTTATATTTGTTATAGCTTCAAAAATAATGAGGGAATAAACTCATAAATTAAAAAGGAATTAATCTCATTACTCGCTAATTTTTTACTTACTTTGTGCCTGTACAAAAGTTAGTTGCGAAGCAACTGCGATGATGAGAACGGCCAATAAGAACAAGAACTTCATTTTTTACGAATACTCTCTGTGTTCTTGCAGAAAAATTAATAAGTAATAATATAAGGTAAACGCGCTTATGCTCTTTATATACTGGAGAAATCGTGACTCATTACAGACATTTTTTATGTTAGATAAAAAAGTCTTTATTTTTCTTTTTATCACTCTTTTACAAATAATTTGCAATTTGTTAATGCCATATTTTTTATGAGCTTTGGCTTGTATTGTAAAGCTCTTCTTACCACAGCGTAATAGACTGTCTAATAAAGAAATCAAAGATATTATAAGCAATAAAATTTTATCTTCAACACTTGTTACAAACCATGAAAAATATTGAAGAGTTATTGAATAAGGAAACTATTCGTTGAAATGCATTTTATTTGAAAAATGTATTTTTGAATCATATATTTTTAAAATGTTTGACATAGATTGTTAGTTAAAAATTCTTTAGGCAATTCCTTTACATCTAATCTTACGTCAACTGAAAAATTTACTATTTTCACTGAAAATCGTGCAATTAACATTTGTTTCAACAAGTGCAGACAGCAGCAGTACTGCCTACTAAATGAGCACATTTTCCTTTCCCCGGACACTCTGGTTTAGCATTCGTACATCGAGCTGCTTCTGCAGCTGTGCAGGGACTCGTAGGTGTAACTAAAATGGAAAATTTATGCAGATTATATGTGAAATGAATGAACATATTACACACTAATTTTCACTTACTCTGCGCCTGCACTAAAGATAATTGCGAAGCGACTGCGATTAGAAGAACTGCCAATAGGAAGAAGAGCTTCATTTTTTTTATTTTTCTCTGTGTACTTCCACAAAAATGAGAAACTTATAACTTAGACTACCGTGAATCTGCCTTTTATATTGCAAAAATCATGACGTATCCGGGAGAAAATGTTTATTTTAGATAAAAAACGATCTTTTCTTTTAGTATTTTTCTTCTGCAAACAGTTTATTTGTTTACGCGAGAAAATCCTCTGCAAAATTACTGTTGGTTCGAAAAAGTGATGCTTTTATTTGTTTGTAGCAAATTTGTAGCAATAGCACATAAATAAATTAAACAAATAATTAAAAAATGGCTTAATAATATACGTTTTTTAATTACTTTGTACATGTATGATTTTTGTGTTTTTATTTTTAAAGTCTCGGTACGACTAATTATATTATTTAACGAATTCATACAACTGATAATAAGACCAACATGAATATTTTTGAATGACATTTAATAACACTGTCATATACATTGATAACAAGCAATTCGTAAAAAATATTTAGAAAGATGACAAAATAAACAGCGAAGCGAAAAACACATTACGTAGCAGCATGAATATTTTCTTTTAAGCGCACTACCCTTAGGATAATCGAGCACTGAGTAATTATTTAAAGTTTCAGGGAATACAATTATTGTCGCAACATTTACTATTTTATTATACTATTATTCAATTGCCAGACTTTTCTAATCCATCCTTATATAAAAAAAGTTTCTTCTTTTTTTGCCTTGCAAATCTACCCCATCCCCTCTTCTCTTAGCAAAGCAAAATAGACCACATAATGAAGAAACCTACGATACTATCAGCAATAAAACTTTAGCGCCAACCCTTGCAACTTGGCACGAAAAAAAAAGAACGAAATCCCCTTGAAGGATACAAGTCAAATCTCGGGCGCGACGGCACGTAATTTGTCAAGCGCAGAGCCATTTCGAGTGGCAGCGCGTCTGGGGGGAAAAAAGGAACGAGAGAGAGAGAGGGAGCAGTTGGCCCTTGATTACGGTTTTCTAAGCGGAAACGCAAAAGTCATCGTCCATCACGCGGCGCGTATTCACACGGCCGCCGAAGAAATGACCGGCCCTAATCCAATCCGCCGGCCGGCGCAAGGCCGCTCCAATGTACAAATTGTAAATTGTCACGCGAGGAGAGCGCCGCGGGTGGGGGAGGCGTGGCGCGTGTCCGTAATTAGGCGCCGGGTATTGATCGCGACGCCTCGAACTTGACAGAGACAATGAAACGGGCGAGCGGTGGAAACGGGGGGGTAAGGAGGGGAAGACGTTGGATGCGCCACTAAAATAGAAAGTGGACGTTAATTAACGGAATTGGTGGAAAAAAGGGGAGAAAAAATAAAGCGAAATCGGATAATCGCTTTATTGAGTTTGCTTTCAGGGGCGGCTGCTGTTCACGTTGAAATCGTCGCGTGCTTAAGGATCGTAGGGCCTCTTTTTTACAGCCATATTCATTTTTTTTATATTTATATAAATGTCTTAGACGCGTTTAGTTTCAATCGATATTTCTGGATAAACGTAAATAATTGACATTCGATCAAAGTGTATTGACAAGCTGCTTTTAAGAAAGAAAATAGGTATGCAAGGAAAAGAGGTAAAAGGGTGAAACAAAAACAGGAATTGTATGTCGATGAGACCTGCAGTCAGTAAGAGCTGAAGGATCGATCGTCTGGATCTCCAGAGCTCCTCTGGCTGGGTCTCGCTGATCTTAATCTTGAAAATCCGCTTAGGGATTTCCATGTACTTACATCCCTGGGCCGTTCTCGCAGCTTTATTCTTACGTACAAAAGAGTTGGCTTTATTTTGCAGCTGGCTATCTCTTTATTTGCAACTCGATGCACTGAAATATCGATTGCAGTGCCCCTTCATTTGAATAACTCGATTGTCTTCATACACGCGTACAGTTTTAACATACAATTTAATAATTAAATCGTTTATTTTGATAAATTTATTAGCTTTCACCATGAGTAACCATGAATATTAAATTTGGTAAATTCAGTTTCGGCCCTTATCCGATATAGCGAGCAAAACACATTCAACCCTTTTTAAACAAAGGTAACGATTGGTGGAAATTTTTTTAGGTACTTAAGCTTACAATCTGATTACGTAGCTTTGATTGCACGTAGTATTCATTTTACAACAAACAAAAATCGCGATAAATAAAACGATAAACCGTTCAGCAATGTTGTTCTTTTTTTATCTAAAATAAACACCTACCTCAGATACGTCATGATTTTTGCAATATAAAAAGGCAGATTCGCGATTGCCTGACATTATTACTTTCTCAGTTTTGTCTTAGTACGCAAAAAAGAATCGCATCAAGATGAAAATCTTCTTCCTCTTCGCCATTCTCATCATTGCCGTTGCTTCGCATCTGCCTTATGCTTACGCTCAGGGTAAGTAAAAACTAATATTCAATGAAGTAAACTAAAATTGATAGCTCTAAATACAAGAGAATCCATATTAATGCTATTGAATTCAATTCTTACATAAGTACAAAATTTGCATGAATTGCACATTTTTCAAAAAATTCTACATGGCTGAATAAAAGAAGTAAAAACGTCTTGCTAGAATGGATATGAAAAATGCATCAAGTTATTTTCTAGATACTTTTTTATATATATTGCTTATTTTGTGTAAAATTTTCATTACAGGTAGCTGCACTGCTGCTCAACTCCAAAACTGTCGCAACCAAATTAGACAATGCCCCGACCCAACAAAAACCCCAATGTGCCAACTTAATCAAGGCAGCAATACACCCTTCTGCTTGTGTGGATAATTCTATTTTGAAAAGTAGAACCGGAGACTTGGAATTTATAAATTCGTTACACAAATGTTCACTATTTTACTTTCAATGAAAATAAAAATTTCTTTACGACATTAATAATGTGTCTATTTACTCGATTCTCACTTCCACATACGATTCTCATTTAGTAAAATCACATTGTACTTCAATTACTTTCAACGTTTTGCAACTCGACATAAATGGAGATTGTCGTGAAACTGTCAGCGCTAAAAAGATGTAACAATTAAAAGTAGCAGCGATTTCAGTGACTGACGGCCGCGATTTCCCACACCTCATTGTCGCTAAGAATTTCGCACGATCGCGCAAAGTCACGCGAAGCAGCCGCAACCGCATTGCGTTAGAAATTATGTCACTGGAACTCGAGCTATGCAAACGCCGCACGTGCGCGCGTGCCCACACGTACACACGTACGATATGCACACCGACTCGCAGATGCTCGGTGCGTAAATGCAGATCATCGGGGGTCGAATATTTCCGCCTATTCGCCGCTATCCTGTTGCATGCCGGGCCCATTAATGAGCCTTCAATTACGTTAGATCAGTATGATCAAGCGCGCGGCTGCACCGGCGTAGTTATGCGTCGCGTGTCCGTGTGCGCGCGCGCGCGCCCAGCGGTGTTTGTACGCCGCTATGCCTGTATATGTGCGTGCGCGCCCGTAATGCAGTTGGCAAACGGAAATGCCGATGTATGCCTGCATGTGCGATTTCACGCGTTTATATATGCATTATCAAGCGGCCGAGTCCGACTGTTGTGTTCCCGCGCCGCCTTCGATGTTCATTAATAAATTTTCTCGGACGTGAAAATGGCTAAGTATTCGATAACGACTTGACTCGGTTAATGATCTGATAAAGTTTCTCCTTGTATTGTGGAACGGCATTTTTTTTGTATTCATTATTCTAGTAAAAATTGTCAAACAAAACACTTTCTCTTATAGCATCTTAAATATTGCAACAATAGCTATTTTAGTTCGCACGAGCATCACAGAATATTGAAATACCTAAACATTATTATAGTGTAACCCATTTAACTCATTAATTTTGATGGATAGATTTTTATTATACAATCTAACTTATGTAATTGTTATTTATTTATTTATTATACATTGAACGGGCTAAAAGCCCTACACAAAAATATAAAATATTAGAAAAAGAAAAAATTAAAACTAATATGCTACTAATTTTTAATTAGGTATAATTAAAAAACTGAGCAATTGTACCAAAAAGATAAAGTAACTAATTCGTTAAGTATACATCATTAAAGGGATCTAACATATGTTTATAGGAATTTATCATACCAGCATCGAAATTTTCTGCATTATATTAAAGTACCAAAACTAATTTTCAAAAAAAAAATGATGCCCTACGAATAGTGCAAAGAATTTCTGGTTTTAATTTCAACTCAATCTATTCATAAATTGAGAAAAATAGTTTTTTAATCTCGTAATGTACTATTTTTAGTAGCATTGAGTACAATATAATTTTTTAAATCAGAATAATAAAGGTGAGTAAACAGACACGCAAAATATTAATGCTGAAAAGAAATTTTTATTTTCATTGAAAGTAAAATAGTGAACATTTATTTAACGAATTTATAAATTCCAAGTCCCCGGTTCTACTTTTCAAAACAGAATTATCCACACAAGCAGAAGGGTGTATTGCTGCCTTGATTAAGTTGGCACATTGGGGTTTTTGTTGGGTCGGGG